>WWPM01020207.1:0-13779 GCA_023279145.1 Glomeris maerens | reverse complement strand
AAATATATTCCACATAATGTGGAACCTTACCGCAAATTTTCAGATTTTTCTGTGTAGCCGTTTTCAAACTGCGAGCAGTTGAATCTGCTACAGTGTAGTGACAGTTAGCAGGTGTAAATGGGGAGACACACCTGCTAAGTGCCAAATTTCTACATGTATGGGTGCCATCCGTAGCAGTAAAAGGCCCCAGCAATAGCGAGGGAAAATGGCGGATCGTGCACATATGCTCAAAACTGATTTGAGCAAGTAGTAGGCTTTCCATACTTGGAGTATGGAAAGCATGTGCAAACATTTTACTCTGTACTCCGATTTGTCTCCAAATATCTCGTAAAATAATTTTATGAAAAAAAATTCCAAAAAGTAGTTTCCTTATTTTGTGGTGATTGTTCTACAGTGTCATTTTCAGGGTATGTTACAAAACCTTGTCAGGCCACCTTGAAGACATTCCGAATAACAGTTGACTGTCAAAACACAAATTTCATATTGTTCATACTTTCTCGGTGTGTCCTGAACTACTGAAGGTATTCCAGCGACAAGCAACATTTCTTTCGTAAGAGGAGCAACAACAACCAATGGTAGATTGGACGCAGTTTGTCTATTTCTTGTCTTTCGAGATGCAAACTAAGAAATTTAAAAAATCAGTAAACATCGAGTATTACCACCCTGTCCCATGGATAAACTTCATATTACGAGCTAACTTTACCATGGTATTGTGTGCGTGCAGCACATGTCTTGCAAGGGCCAAGATACTTGTAGGCCGGAAGACAATTTCCTTATTCTCACTGCCTTCCGGAATCTCGAGCAGGATGAAAGGGCCTTGCGAATAGATGCTTTTCGTATGCAGAATCGATTGCACTTGTTGCATTAAAGCTATCATTTGAACTTTTGCGACAGCAATACCGTTTTGTAAATTAGTAAGTCCGTGCTCATTTCTGATCCCGAGAAGAAATTTTCAGATAAGCTTTCTGTAACAGGACCTCGAAGCCTTATTGCTTAATATAATTCACCTTGAGAGACAATCGAGCGCAGTGAAGAATAAATTCTTGCTAGCTACACTGTTGCTGTTTTCCTCACAGTCCTAAGTAATCAGTTAACTATCATAAGTATTGTGCAATAAGAATGCATAATTGGATTTGTGAAATGTGTTGAATTCTTACAAAACATTTGTCTAGCAGCGCTGTTGTTGCGAAGGCTACGTCCGATGCCGTGAACTTGTTTCGGAAGCCGAATTGTGCCGAAAACGAGCCAGATATTATTTGATCCAAGCTAAATATTTCCATTTCATTACAACATCTCTCCATTACTTTCTATCTTAAAATAATCTTGATTGCACCTGTATTTTTCTGCCATGTTCTGAATCCACGTCTGTACGTTATTCCGCTGATTCATATCCATGGAAGAAAACAACTGGCGACAATGTCGTGTTGGCAATCTGGTTGGTACCAAACAAATAATAGTTTGTTTTTTCTTTCTTAAGACGGTGTATAACCGCATTTATAACGTACCCAAGCTCCGCTAGGAATACGGAAAGTTTGCTTTCGCCGGCCACGGTCCAAAGCTGGAATCTGCATGCCGTGTGCAGCGTGTGTTTCATCGATTCGTACAGTGACCAATGGCGATAAAGTACAAGCTGAAGCCTAAAATGTCGATTGTTAATCGGTTTGCCAAAATAATATGCATCAACATTATTTCTTACTCTTGCTCGAACTTGATTTTTAAAGCCTGAACCGATTGGCTTGCATCACTTTCCCTGAAAATCAAATTCCAGTCAAATCTTCATATAAATTGTCATTAATGCTGACATCATGAAACTAGAATTTGGGAATTCAATTTTGCCGAACAAACCTGTGGTTTAATCTAGTCACGTGGCCTCGCAAGTCTCCACACTCCATTACAAATTTGCTCTTCTCTATTTTCCCATTCACATACTGTTCTGTCAATCCGACGCAAGCCCACCTACCAATTATCACAAATAAAGTATCTACAGCCTGGCTCAATTTTATTTCTTGAATTTATCAGATGTAACTTCTTAACCCACCATAAGATATCGTTATTTTCCTTGGACAATTCAAATGCCAGTTCAAACATTAAAACCGCTGTCTGAAAATACCAAGAATCCCAATTTATTTCGGCATCCAATTAACTAATGTTATTGCAATATCAGTCGATTACTGATTTTCCAACGTAGCTGTACTGGGAGTAGTCAAACAAAATATTATCCCTGCAAAAGCCAAAAATTGCAAATCAGTATCCAGGTTTGGAACACTACAACTGTTATTTCTAACCTTGCTTCTTCCCATAATCTTTTTTCTCTCTTCTTCGCTATCTCCGCCTCGTCAAACCGTCTCCGTTTTGACGCTGGTTCGGCTTGTTCGTCACCGTCGCTCTGAAGCGGAGAAATTTATTTCCTTATATTATTGACATCCATACATTTGAGCAATTATATGCAGTGTTGTATAAATCCGTGGAAGTACCAATTCACTCTCGTGGTTCTCATCTTCCTCTTCGTCAGTATTTCGGAAAACATCTTGAAAATTGGGAATGACTTCGTCATCTTCTACTTTCATTAACACTCGTACTTGAGTCGCACTGTAGATGTTGAAAAGGTCAATGGGCCGATGACTGCAAACGAACAAATATGATATAGTCCCAATCGATTATCATTTCTATATATCAAAGGCAGCATTCAATCTTTTAACTATGATCTTGTAAAGTAGATTTTATTACCTGTCAGCAATAAATATCAGCACATCTTTACTCAAGTCAAGAATTTCCAGAACATTCACTGTTCCACCACAGTTGATAAAAATGATATGGTTAAACTGGCAAATTTAGAATAATTAGTATATAGCACATATTAACTCCACGATTGTGAAACAGCTTACAGCTTCAGCATTTTCTGCTACAGCAGTTTTCAATTCGCTGTACCTTCCAACGGGAATCACTGAATGAGACACATCGTCACATTTGAACAGGAACTGTTGAACAAAAATATATTGACTGTCAAAATTATGTTCAGGTAGATGCATGAATGGGTTGCATTGCATGTAAGGCAATAAATCGAATATCGAAATTGACAAACCAACCTGAAGAATCCTGCACGCACACAGCGCATCTGTGTCCAAATTCACAACGAGTAAAACATGCTATGAAATGTAAGAGACATGTAATCAGGTCAATGTACTATGTATATTTAGAATAAATATTGAAAGAATTGAAGAATCATACGTACTTTTCCTATTAGCTGCTCATAAAACTCTTCCTTTAGTTTTGCAACGAGCATTGTTCGATAAAAAAACGATGAATAAGACGCAGAGAGGTCGTTTTATAAACCTCTTCGTAAACTCAAAGTGGAGAGCGCGAAATTAAATGATACTGTTGCCAAAACCACGCAATTTAGTATACTTCTCCCAGTCTTATTTCTACGAATCTATCAAAGATCTATCTAACCTCGATTTCAATAGCTAAATAAAAACTATATAAGCTGAAGTAAATGTAATTGAAAACTTGATCCATATAATAAAGCGTTTTTTTTAAACCGCTGAAGTCTGAGGTTTATTTTGCCTTGACAACAGTGGTGCATAATCGCATGACCGCCAGACATCGTGACGGTCATGCTCACATGTCGTCGTCAAATTGACTGGCGTCACGATGTCGCGCATTACCCTGTGACGTCATAACAGCTGATTCAACGCTGCGACCGTTCGTAATTCCGACAAATCTACTTCCAAAATGGTAATTATTGCAAAGGAGTTTGTTTACCGGGTGAAAGTTTAGTATTTAAACATGGAGCATAGCATGTAGCAAACGGCTGTATTATTGTACTAAGTTATTTAAAATTTATTGACATTTTAATTCGATTACCACAATTAATTCATTACTCAAATCAACATATTCGAGTTATGAATGTCATTACTTGTTTCAGTTTGCCTTTAATATGTTTCACGAACCCATGAGACCTTTCAACACGCAGTATCGGTGTTATTCGGTTTCGATGCTACCAGGTAATGAAAGGCAAGATGTTGAAAGGGGTGGGAAAAGTAAGTTATATTTTCCTATATTCAAGTTGTCTATACATGCAATAATACATATGAATCTTGGACTTCACTTCATTAAATACATTTGTTTTCCTTTTAGTTATCATGCCACCATCTGCCCTCGACACGCTGAGTAAGAAATCAGAAATATTACATATGTTAATTTATTTCAATGAACAATGTTTATTTAACTTTATACAGAAACGAGTGTGTAAAAATTGTTTCCAGAAATAAGTTTGATTTTCAGCCAGGTTAAACATAGTATACCCAATGTTGTTCAAACTCACCAACAAGAAAACCAACCGAATAACTCACTGCGGAGTGTTGGAGTTTGTTGCAGATGAAGGCAAAGTGTACTTGCCTTACTGGGTATATATGCGTCGATTAATCTTGTTAATTTCATTTCAATTGAAATTTTTCGCATGTCAAATATTATATTTACAGATGATGCGCAATTTGCTGCTGGAAGAAGGTGGACTAATGCAAGTGGAAAGCACGTCACTTCCGATCGCAACGTTCTCCAAATTCCAGCCGCAATCCGAAGACTTTCTTGACATCACAAACCCAAAAGCTGTGTACGTTTTAGGGAGTTGTCAAAAAATTAAAAACCTTTTACTGGGAACTGACAATATTGTTATTAGGTTAGAAAATGCGCTGCGCATCTTTGCTTGTCTCACAACTGGTGATGTTATTGCTATTAAATACAATGACAAGGTAATTACTGTATAATGCGCTGGGAAATGAGCATTTAAATGGATGCTTTTGCGCTTGTGCAGATATACGAGTTGTGCGTATTGGAAACTAAACCTGGAAAAGCCGTTTCGATCATAGAGTGCGACATGAATGTACGAATTTCGTATATGTCTCGGTACATAAATAAAATATACCAATAAATATATTGTATGTATTTGTAGGTGGAATTTGCTGCACCTTTGGGCTACAAAGAACCAGACAGAGTTCAAAGACATGTTGTATCTGATGAGGTGATGTCCGAACTATTGGAATTTTAAATTGTCTAGTTTAATATGAAGGTATGCAATAATATACTCCGTCTTAAATGTAGGAAATGCCTGTTGATGGTTCCAGTTGTGACGATGCTCTTGGATCCCAATTTGTGGCAAGTTTCAAAACGAGTCTTAATTTTTCAAGTGGCTTAATGTAATGAAAAATGGTGATATTTATCTATGTTAGGCATTTTCCGGGGAAGGAAATCGTTTGGATGGTAAAAAGAAGGAGGGCAAGTGTTCATTGAAATCAAGTCCACGAGCACCCGCACGCATGTGAGCAATTGTGACGAAGTAATACAAATTAAGTATGTTCTGAATTGCATACTATTTCCTTTTCAAAAGAGGTATACCCGACTACGATTACAAACCTGGATTCTTGCGCTTCATGAGAAATCACAAACAAATTTTGAATGGAACAGAGGTATTGCAATTTGCATTTTCAAATATAATTTATATGGATATATAAAATAGCAATTTATTATTGCAGAGCAAAGTGGAAGATCATTTTGAAGCATTCTCCGGTGAAGGAAAGCTTCTTAAAGATAAATCAAGGCGCTAATTTGAATGTGGTTTATGATAAGCTGAATTTTTAAAGACATGAAATGTGTGGAATGCAGCATTTCAAAATGGTCAGTGTTATAATAAATTAAATGCCACTGGTGATTAAAGGAATAAATTCCACATTTGTAAAATCAATTCAGCTCCCTTTCAGAAATTGCGAATTCCACATTTACCCATTAAATGATACAAATATAATCAACTAATTTGAAGGAGTTTGAATACTTATTTGCATGCAGGAACGATTAATAATCTGAAATCAATAAATGTGCATTTAGAATAGTATTAATTTATTTTACACGCATCGCAGCTCAACAAACTTTTAGTTTAGATTCACCGGAAACTTGTTATCACAGACTAAAATTATAAAACGGAAACAAACGGGGAAACAAACGGAAGAGACGTATTTAAATTTCTTACTGAGCAGACGCGTCTCCGCGTATCGGGAAGTAAGGTAAATCATCATCTATACTTTTTCGCCCCAATAACTGTAAAGAAAGATTGTACAAAATTCAAATTCAAGTTCAGAAACACACCGTTCGAAAATACGCACCGGTTCAGTCTCTGCAGCTTGAACAAATGTGTATTTCTTTTCCCTGTAATAATCTCTGGACCTCACGCAATATAGCACAACGATGTCGCAGAACACAGTAGCCTATAAAACCAACGCATGTCGTAATTCTAACTAAATTCCCAACAAATAGAAATATACTTACGAGTCCTAATAGAGCCAATCCTGAGCCAACATTCAACAAAAGCGGAATCATGTTGAATTTCCCAGCTCTTCCCTCTACTATGACAACAAACCGAATTCCATAGGCTTTGTACAGAGTTCTAGTCTCGTCCGAGTAGTGAGTGGAATACCTAGTTTAAATGGAAACCAACATTTCAAGGTGAGAATATTTAATGTTGCAGTTTATCAGTTGTTATTAGCAAGGCAAGATTTTAAATAGGAGGTTCAATGGGTAACCGGTGTCCAGACGAGAGGTCACAGTTCATTTCGTCACATGCTCGTTGGCCACACTAAACGGTCACAATGAAGTAGCCACATTCATTCCGTCATACTTTAAACGTCACACTGTTTTCGTCATATTCATTTCGTCACAATGTATTCGACACATTCATTTTTGTCACACTTTAAATGACACAGTTCGTCACACAGATTCCGCCACAACAAATTGGACGTTTAAAGTGTGACAGATATAGTTGGTGCCAACAAGCATGTGACGAAATGAACTGTGACCTCCCGTAGAGCAACCGGGATATCCAGACGCAAATGAATTGTATTACAGTGGAACCTCGATTATCCGTCAAGCAAAGGGCCATCAACATGACGGATAATCAAGATGCGGTCCAAAAAAATTAAAGAAATTAATGGAATAATAAAGTACAATACGATATAATTTTGTATTAAGTTAATAAACAATTGATACATGATTGTTTTAGAATAGAATTAAGTTGTTTATCTAAAAAAAAATCGGCTATTTTTGTAATCCAACCCTGCTGATGAGCAAGATTGTTGACTGGAAATACAGTAATGTACCAGTGAATAAAGACATCAGAACTGTGACTGTTAATCAGAGGACGGTTAATATAATCGAGGTTCTACTGTATTTAAATTGCTCCATTTGGGCAACAGTTATTACCTGAAATTCCAGCCACGTGCGATTAGGGCATTGGGATTATCTAACCGATTGAAGCGGTAAGTTGGGACGCAATGCTTTTCAAGTTCTCTGTCTAGATTGCAGTCCCAATTAATCACAATCGCCACAACACCTCCCTGTGCCCATGAAGAAAATGTATTAAATTCAAATTACATCTGCAAAAGTCGTGCATTCAACAAGATTTCTCATTTACACGTACCTCTATTGCCATTTGATTATAATTTTCCCCAGCTTCCTTCACTATGGTGTCTAGTTTGAATATAGGGCATGATGGGTCCGTGTCTGGGTTGTAATAGCACGTCTCGAGGTAGGTTTTGTTCGAACTGTTCAATACATTTCTCCTAATAACAGACAATTTCTTCGTTTTAGTTCTAGCATTGACTTTTCTTCCCCAATTCGAGCACATTGTATACCTTTTGATATTAAACAACGGGAATTCAATACTGTTTTTCAAAAGGACAGTAAAGGTTTTGGACCCTTCCAACAGTGCCTTTTCAGGTCCTCTACAATACAACAAGATTTATTCAGGTTCTTTGATGTTATTCTTTGTCTGCCAAAACTCACAATGGGAATTCCCCAGTTTCAACTGGACACCATGCAATTATTTCACAAGTACTGACATTTGTGTCCTCTGTTGGAATGCAATTGCCAGTCATTACACCTGCAAAATTATTTAATTTTTACCAGAAGAACATGTATCACTGTAAAATACCTTATTAAATACCGTATTACCATTTCCATTAACAATGGATTGCCCTTTAACACAATGGTTTGATGCATTTTCACATCGAGCACCTCGTATCCTTGCATCCTACATAATAAGTCAGTGCATATATAGTAAAATTACACCTACAGTAGTATCATACTATATACTAACTTCTGCACATTTGGTATTTCTAGTCTGATTTGGAGTTATTATAACATTAGTCATGACGAAAAAGGCACCATTTTCCTGAAATATATACCAAAACGTTTTTAAATTCAGATAAAGTCAACGTTTATTTGAACAGCTATGTATATACAATACCTGAGGGGGGACTACATATTCGGAAACATCCCAAATTCGGCGATAAATTTCCGGATTGGGAACCATGAATTGCTCATCATTCGTGGAAACAACGCCTTTTAATTTTGTAGTTACTGAACTATTTAAACCGCTAAATTGCTGGTACCCTTTGTTCCAAACGATGACGTAACTAATTGGAGAGTTTATTATGTCGCAACAAGTCAATAATGAGTGGAAATTTCCATCATGAAAACCAACTTATTTACCCGACTATGTAAGCGATTATGATTAGTTGAATAAGGCGACTCAAAATGCCAACTTTTTTCGAATGTATGTGAATTATGTGCGGCGTTTCATATTCGAGAAAAGATCGTAAAGCGGCGCGAAAAACCTCACCGGCCGTCATGTTATCAGATCACTGTATTTGTCAACCAGCAGAACATCATTCAACTAATTTTGACATCGCGTGATAAGTGATCAAGTGACCGCGTGTCAATTTCCGCAATTTTAAAACACGCCTTCGCAGCTGACTCACACGCAGAAAATGAAAGCCGAAACAGCGCCATCCTGTGGAGAACGCCAGAAACAGATTTCGACAAGGATTTATTACCGTAATTACACTTCATTATATTAAAAAGCAATGTGCATTATCGGTTCAATGATTGGTAATTGCATGACGAAAATTGTAGGTTGTTGCATTCAATCCTTTCATGGGATTTACTTGCTTTATAATAAAATCAAGGTACGTATATACTATTGTATAATAAGTAAGTAGCACCATCATAGGAGTATTCCACCAACACAACACACTTGCGACGTCATCAGGCTGCTTTCGTCACCGACTCAAAAAGCATTGCGACGTCATTTCAGGCTGCGTTCGTCCCTGATTGGCCAACGGAAAAGCTAGTTATCAGTGGTTCCGCAGGCATGGCCTGGAATAAAATTATCGAAAGCTCCGCGCTGATTGGTTGCGGTTCAATGGGTGGCGTCTGGAAGTTTCCACAATATTCCGCCAATGAGATGGGAGCTTCGAGAACATTCGCAATTGCACCAGCGTTGATTGGCTGTTAGCAGAAACTCATTCGAGAACCTTCTCGTCAGTCCCGCCCACAGAGCTGAAAACTACTATAAAAGCCCAGCAGCAGTTTAGTGCCGCCAAAATACAAATCGCATTCTTGGCAAACTTATTCAGTTGCTGATCATAAGAAAAATGTCTGGATTTGGTTTGATGCCATGCAATCATTCTCTTGTGAGGGACATTTTAAACTACCCATCGCAGATTTTTGACCAGCGTTTTGGACTTGGCCTTCTGGAAGAAGACTTCTTGCCACCAACTCTCTACCATGGTTTCTATGTACGTCCAAGACGCCAATTTAGTCGCCAAATCAGCGGTATGTCGGAGATGAAAGTGGATGCTGACAAGTTCCAAATGATGCTGGACGTGAACCAGTTTGCACCTGAAGAGATTTCCGTGAAAACCGTTGACAACTGGGTGATGGTACATGGCAAACATGAAGAGAAAAAAGACGACCACGGATTCGTCAGCAGAGAATTCCATCGAAGATACCATCTTCCTGAAGGTGTCCAACCGGAATCTGTCATTTCTTCCCTGTCCCAAGATGGAGTGTTGACCATTGAGGCCCCAAGAAAAGCCATCGAGCCGAAAGCCAATGAGAGAGTTGTGCCCATTGCTATCTCCAAGGTCGCTGTCAACCAAGAACCAGATGCCCAACCTTCTTAGAGCTTTAATTCATTCCACTTTTCTGTATATTTCGCAAGTATAATTACAATTTGTTTTCCAATTTTGTGTAATTTATTGAATCATAAATAAAATTGTTCTTCTATGAACTTGGTTGTACTTTTTTCTTGGGTGGGGGGTTGTCCATAAACCACGTGCCCAATGTAAAGGATAGGAATTTAAGGGGTATGATTGGCAACAGTTCCATCTAACACAATTTAATAATAACCAATTGGTTATTTCACTAGCACTGATAAAAAAACGCCGTGATAGAGCAAAACTCCCTGGATAACCTCTGAAAAATGCTGGAATTAAACTAAAACCGTACTTTTCAAATGCTACTCTGCTGTAGCTTTTATGTCTAATTACTAATAATTTCCTGAAGGAGCCTGATGATATTATACTGAACTTTTTTATGCTAACACCCTATGTAATTTAAAGCTTAACATAAAAACACTGAAATCCCCTAAAAATAATGTTGACAAAGTTCCCCTCTGCACAAAACCTAAAATAAACTCATTTCCGATTTCCCCTCTTTGAATGAATTACACAGACACATATTCAGAGAAAACTATTTATTTCATGCTCAAGAGCTTACACCGCACAAGACTCTTGAAAATATACAGGGTGTCTCTAAATTCATGGTAAATACTGACAGGGTATCTTCCCTGCATAAAAACAAGACAAAGTTCCTATAAACCTATGTCCCCAAACGTTTAGGTAGGACCTACATAAAATGTGACATCCATAATTCATGCTCCCCACATCTTTATTAGGAACGCATAATGAATTATCAATGGGAATATGTGGGGAGCATGAATTATGGATGTAACATTTTATGTAGGTCCTACCTAAGCGTTTGGGGACATAGGTTTATAGGAACTTTACGTCTTGTTTTCATACAGGGAAGATACCCTGTCTGTATTGACCATGAATTCAGAGACACCCTATATATCAACTGTAATAATACTGTCATTTCCGCAAATAAATTGAGAAAACATCAAGTTGAACAATTTATTACCCAATATAATAAACTTCAGTACACATAGCAAAATGCGTTACAAGCAAACAATTTTATTTCAGCTCCAGTGATGATGGCTTTGGCATGTTGAAGCAGTCTTTACTGGACCTCTAACTGGACATCAGCATGAGCAGGAGCTGGACTAGGAACTTGGTCGACGGCCATCTTGGACGGAGCTTCGACTCTGGCAATGGGAACCACTCTTTCGTTGGCTTTTAACTCTATGGCGTTTCTTGGGGCTTCAACTGTCAGCACTCCATCTTGGGACAAGGAAGAGGTGACCAATTCTGGTTTGACACCTTCAGGAAGGTAGTATCTTCGATGGAATTCTCTGCTCACAAACCCATGGTCATCTTTTTTCTCTTCATGTTTGCCATGCACAACGATCCAGTTGTCGACAGTCTTGACGGAAATCTCTTCAGGTGTGAATTGATTCACGTCCACCATCACCTGGAACTTGTCAGCATCCACTTTCAGCTCCGACATGCCGCTTACTTGGCGACTCAACTGTCGTCTTGGGCGCAAATAATAGCCATGGTAGAGAGTTGGTGGCAGAAAATCATCTTCAAGAAGCCCCAGCCCAAAATGCTGATCAAAAATGCGCGATGGAGAGGGAAAACTGAAAGGATCACGCAGCAATGGGTGCGAGTACGGAACCAAACCGAATCCAGCCATTTCCTTGCGTATTCTGACAAACTGCGCAGTTGGGCTATCACTAGTTGATTGTGACCGCACACTCTCCCAACTCGGAATTTCGAATGTTGGCGGTTTTGCGATGCGCCGGCTTTTATACTCAACGTGGGCGGAGCTTAAACTAACAGTTATGGAAGCCGACGAATTCTATTGGCCGGATAAGCTACGACTCGAACATTCTCGAATCTTCACGCAGTTTCACGACCAATCATGAATTGATGACGTAACTAGTTGTAAATATTCCACATTTGTGTAGGATTGCGTTTCTTTTTTGCAAGTTTGTTCACATTTAGAGAAAACAAGAAATAAGAGGGTAACCCATTTCAACTAGAATAAATAGAAAAAATCGTTATACATTTCCCAAAAAATTTTAGTGTCATATGTTGAATTAATTTTGAAATAAATGTCAGGATTATTAATTATACGAGTCGATTTTACTACATGGTATTCATCAAGTCAAAATGCTAAGAAAAATGCGTTGTGTGGGAGTAAAAATTGCAATTGTAATACAAGTAGAAAACTTTGTTTGGGTCAACATTTTTTTTTTACAGATGTCTGCCAAAATGGGCAATGTTTGCAAAATTTCAGTAAATATTTTCAATATGGATTAAATGATGGAAGTAGCACTTGAACTGGGGAAAGTTTGGTAATTTTGCATAAAAATTAAAATATACAGTATATATTAAAATGGAAATTGGCAGTCATACAACACATGGTTTCATTGTTTCAAAAATAGCTTTTGTGATGTTAATTTATGCATGTGTATGTAATTCCTAATATACTTTTATATGAAAATGTAAATAGTTTTATAAACAAAGTTTTTTTAGCTGCTAGCATGTCAACAACATGACGTCATGCTCACTACCGCCCAAAATGGTTTTCTCAAATTTGAATTAAAAATAGCCTATGAAATGCGACACCCACTTGCAATTTAAATTAGTATATATTTACCGGAAATCCCTTTCAATGAAAGATTTATCAAATGTTTGCTATACGCGCGTATATTCAAAGTTTTACAAAATTTGTCTAGTCCATTAGCAGTAATATTTTGTAAAACAAAGATTAGCAATTCATTTCGAGACATTCTTGGTGTAAAAATAATTTGCTTTTATTCGTAAGTTTAAAATGCCTATTTTATTTACCTTGTCAGAGTTTGAGAGAAGAAAAATATTTCACTTTATTTACAGCCAGTACCCCAATTTCTTGTAGAGACTGATGGTAACTTTTGTAAATTTTCTTCTCTATGTCACTGCGCAACTCTTCCTGTGTCTAAAGAGTAAATAATTAAAGGTCATGATACACAGAAATCTGCAAATTCTCCTGAGCAATATTTACATTATTCGTGAACAACGTGGATTTTAAATTAAGCAGCTCCATCCCCTCCACGAGAGATTTCTTGCTTGACATTTGATGCAGATCCTGCTGCACATTACGGATTGCATCTGAGAATGCGATGGCAGCTTCGTGAAGACCGGTAACCATTGCAACATACGACTCTACCAGCTGAGACTATGTACAGAAACAACGAAAATGGATTTGAAGACCATTGCAAACATCCCACTTAAACCACCAAAGACGATTTACCTTTTCTGCTGCCTTCATTTCCCGGTCTTTCTTTTTCCGCGTCTTCTTCGCCGAAGTAACGGTGGCAGGTTTTAAAAGTTGTTGGCAAAAGCCGGTAAGAATGGCAACAAAGCTGAACATCTAGTTAAATAAAATAGCACTTTCTTTTAGAGCAAACTATGTTAATGTAATTTACTTTCTATACTCAAGCTAGAACCTCGGCAACATTTGTAAGATCTTCCAGAAAATCGCCCATTGACACGAGCTCAATTAATTCCCCTTCTTTCATTCTTTCCGTAATATCCGCAATACAGCCTGCGAGATAAAACCAAGTGCAAAATGTTCAATCAATACAAAAGTCACAAGTCTGTTTATTTTTTAAATTTCAAACCTTTAATATGAGTAACAAATTCATTCCTCATCTTCTCTTGGCAATTATTTTCACCTGGAATTTTGAGAAATACGATTCCGTAAATTACACGATGTAATATT
>WWPM01020204.1:0-14780 GCA_023279145.1 Glomeris maerens | reverse complement strand
GTAATTCACACGTGCGATCGCCATTCACACTTTATTACAATACGCAGATCGCCATCCCCGAAACCGAGGAAACGAAGCCCGACTCCGCGCCCCACCAAGATCCACATCGGGCGCTTGACGAGAAACATCACCAAGGACCACATCTCGGAGATATTCTCCATGTACGGCACCGTGAAGAACGTGGAGATGCCGCCGGACCGCGTCCACACGCACCTTTCCAGGGGCTTCGCGTACGTCGAGTTCGAGAACCCGGACGATGCCGAGAAGGCCATGAAGCACATGGACGGAGGCCAGATGGACGGTCAGGAGGTGACCGCGGCCCCCGTGTTGCTGCCCAGGCCCCGGCCCATGCCCCCGAGGAGAAGCCCTATGCGAAGACCGATGCCGCCGAGTTGGAGAAGACAGACGCCTCCGAGGTTCCGTGAAAGGAGAAGGATGGACAACAAGATGAAACGGTTAAACAAAAAAAGCTACATTTCGGCGAAGGTAACCATTTATTTGACGCGGGGAATATTTTTTATTCAGGTCCCCGCCGAGACACCGTTCGCCTCGCAGAAGGACCCGTTCGCGGTCCAGATCAAGGTCCCCGGCCAGAAGGAGGAGATACAGTCGCTCGAGTTCAAGCAGTTCCCGCTGAACGCAAAGGGGCCACCGCGCGAGACTCGGGCGTAGGTACGACGGACAGAATTACTCGGCTACCATTTGCTTTCTCTGCGTTTTCGTCAACTTTGAAACCAATTTTAATTTTTCCCCCATGTTGTTTGTAATGACTTATAAGTTAGCCGTAATATTGAGCGGTTTTATATAAAACAACTTTTCAATCTAGGATTCGGTCGGGGAATTTATTTTCAATGGCAGATGTGGTTTAGATTGTGATGCGTGCTTTACTGTAGTCCGGTGAAACATGGCGGTTATAATAAATGGCGATGTAGGTATTAGCTTGGCCATAGCTTCGCTGTCGATGCGCTGTAGGGAGCGGCCAACACCGCCATGTTTCCCCTCTAGTTTCGCGATATTAGGCGGATGTGGGCGTGCACCGGGTTTCTGTATCACGACCCAACACGTATTCCATAGCAGAGTGGGCGTGTTTGAATCTGAACGCGAGACATCGACGTGGCCACCCTTGGCCATTCCGCCATGTTGTTCCTCAATTCTGCCAGTGAATGCCGAAGCAAACATTCGTGCGGAGTGGGGAAACATGGCGGAACCATTAGAACTGTAGAGCGTAAGCGTGGCCAAGCTCCTGCTATCATCGCTTCCAGTGGAGTGGCCACCTCCGTCATTTTTATTTTCAACCACCGTTGTTGCGAGAGCGTGGGCTTGTTGGAGGAGGAACATGGCGGAATCATACAATTTCCAAGCAGCTGCGTGGCGACCGGTCACACTTGCATTTCATTGGCTGTTATAAAGTGGGCGGAGCAACTAGCCGAAGCACTTCAAGCAAAATGGCGAATCGTCGTACTCCAACGCCTCAATCTAGCGAAAGTTTTAAAAATAAGGCATAATATTTTACGTAACAAAAGTTGATTGTTCCAATTCCTGAACATATCCAATGTTATTGAATCATTCAGGGGAAAATTGGCTTGGAAGCGTCCGCCATTTTGCTTACCAAGTACTGCCCACTTTATCCTACGACAAATTTCAACCAATCATGCTTTCGTTAGGCCACACCTATTTCCAAACGTACGTAGAAAAGCCTGTAGTAGTAGTCGTATTCGAGAGGGGTAGGTTTGGTTTGGTTGAGGAGGAACATGGCGGAACCTACGAACTGCCAGTCATCGACTTGGCCACTCCGTCTTTTCGAGGTTCTCCACCAATCGCAATCGTTGACGGACGGAGGGGTTCTTGGAACGCTGCGGCCGTTTGCAGGAGCGCCGTCAGCGGGTCTAGTAGGTAGGCGTGTACGTGGTTCGATCGCTAGGCCTACTCGGAGACGGACACGTCACAGCGCCGAGTGAAAACTGATCGCCGCTCTCCCGTGTCGTGCAGCGTGGATTTCGGTCAAGAAATATGAATATATTCCGGCTTTCGGGCGACTTGTGCCATCTTCTGGCCATCATAATCCTTCTGGTGAAGATTTGGCGGACGAGATCTTGCGCAGGTTTCTCAAATTTTCTCTTTAAGGCTTAACTCTGTGTGCATGGGAAAAAGTGTTCGATGTGCCACCGTGGCCACCGCAATAATAACTGTTGTCATTTCGCACGTAGATAGATCTCCTGCCAGCAGTCCTTCACTTTTTTCCCGCCGTGAATCATCACCCAAATCGCCACCGAATCTTAACATTTCCCGAGAAAGTAATTTAAACTGGACACTTTCACGTGTTGATGACCGGTAACCTTTGTTCCAATGTTCATATTCTCCAATTTCACACCATTTAATAAAGCAGAAAATGTGGGATTATTCATTCATTAATCTTCAGCTACAGTTTTACTATTTGAATTTGATATCCAAAAGTAAGAAACCCGAACAATGACTGAATAAAAATGTATAAATGGGGGAATATTATTGAATTCAAAATGGAAATGTAATTTAAGCCGTTTTTAACCTTGTTATAACCGCGTACAATTTGGTTGACCGTTATGTAATTACCAAGCATTTCCGGCAGATGGAGCTCAATAAAACATACAATTGGTCATCATCATATCAACAAAATAAAAGGGGACGTGGTTTTGAAGAAGTTTGACAATTGCTTATTGATGTATTTGTGTTCTTATGCATTTACAGTAGAAGTCTACTGTTTTTTTGTTTGATTCGCATATTCTGATCTTTGTTTTCAAGCTGTTTTGTTTTTCTTTTTTCCAGGGATTTCGGGCCGCAGCCAGATCCTCTTCGCGTTGGTTTACACGACGAGGTACCTGGACCTGTTCACGTACTTCGTGTCGGTGTACAACACGGTGATGAAGGTGGTGTTCATCGGGGCCTCGTACGCCACCATCTACCTGATGTACGCCAAGTTCAGGGCCACGTACGACAAGAACCACGACACGTTCCGCATCGAGTTCCTCGTGTTGCCGGTCACTCTCCTCTCGCTGCTCGTCAACCACGAATTCACGATCCTCGAGGTGACCGCTCTCGGTTTTCTATTTGCGCGTGTTTTCGGCTAATCCGCGTGGCTGACGGGGTATATTCCCTGTACGAAAAGACATAAAGTCCCTATAAACCCATATGTCCCCAAGTAGGACCTACATAAAATGTGCCATCCATAATTCATGCTCCCCACATCTTTCCATTGATCGTTGGTGGTTATAGAGAAGTATACGTTGCGTTTGCAGGTGCTGTGGACGTTCTCCATCTACCTGGAAGCGGTGGCCATCTTGCCGCAGCTGTTCATGGTCAGCAAGACGGGCGAAGCGGAGACGATCACCAGCCATTACCTGTTCGCGCTCGGCTCGTACAGGGCGCTGTACATCTTCAACTGGATCTACCGCTACTACATGGAGGGCTTCTACTCGCTCATCGCTATCGTGGCCGGGGTCGTGCAGACGGTACTCTACTGCGACTTCTTCTACCTGTACATCACAAAAGGTGACAAAAAAAAAACCCCAGTTCTCGTAGGTTTGGATTTCATCGATTGCCTAAAAATGTTTTAAGAGTTCGGTCCCAATCCTAGCTCTCCTTGCACAATGTTAACTTAACAATGAATACGCGGTGAAGGTAACATTTCCTTGTTTTGTACGAACGCAGTCCTTAAAGGAAAGCGGCTTCAGCTGCCGGCGTAGGGAGAAAGCGGACGCGAGAAAGCAAAGGACCGGATGACGCGGTTCTCGGGGAAAGATGGTCCGCTGATGTTTCCGCACGGCGCAAAAGCTTCCAAGAAGAAAAGAAACTACTGTTTATTTTTACCAACAAACTTCCCTCCTTTAAAACTCCAATCTGTCGCTGATCATTAAATTAAACGATTAGTACTTTTTTCTTTTTTGTTGTTGTGGGCAGGAGGTCCTTCGTCTATCTTTCTGTGGGACCGGTCCGTTAGACGCTTTCAAGACGAATCGAAAAGTAGTGCGGCGTGATCAGAATGCCACTATATAACCTAAGAGACTCAAGTTTTAAAATTGTATATTAAATTGAAAGTGTGCTTACAATGTTGGTGATCTTATTATCTTATTGTTTAAAATTACAAAAGGCTGTTCAGTCCTTGTGAAGTTCTTGGGACGGTATTTGTGAGAGATTTGGAAAGTTTGGCAAAGTTTTTTGAATTTCCCCGATGGCTTAATTAAAATTTGACATCTCTTTTGTATAGATTAATAGAAATTGCGTAGATTATCATACTGGAAATCTCCTGAAATTTTAATAAATTGTCCCTTAGGCGTGTAATGATATTTTGATCACGCAGCTTCGGTCGTAAACGCTGCGTAATCTTAGCCGAACCGTGGACTTCGCTTCGGAGACGAGAGAGTTCCCGGGTTCGCGCTAAAAAGTATAATTTCTAAGTCACTTCCGTCATCGCGGCTTTAATATCACGAAGAAAAAAAAAACTCTTTGACAAAAGATGTTCTCGTCGGAAACCAAATCAAAAACGTAAAGAAATCACGACGCAGCTGTTGTATCTAAACAGTAATAAATGTTTTTACAAAACGTTCCTTATAGAGTTGTCGCGAGCCGAGAAAAGTCGGCTGCTTTAAATTCACGACAATCTTCTTTTATGTACATTCCTGTTGTAGGTTGAAGACTGATCATTGCATTTGTAAGTATCTTCGAAGCCTTTCTTTGATTTCCGACACGTGAACTTGTTCCTGCGAGATCAAAAGCGTGAATTTACTTCCAAATTCGCATTTTGAATCATTGCAAATCGAACGACTGACGCGTAATGACGTGTCTCGGCTCCGTAATCCGACGATCCCGTTTTTCAGCGTTTGCTCGTCCAGGACTATGTTGAAAGGAATTCCCATCTCGTCGTACCTGCAAAGCCCAAATTTTTTAAACCGTTGTTGAACTTCGAACGGTACTGTATTGTTTCAACTTAAAATTTGTACATCGAGTTCTGTTCCTCATCCGCAAAGGACATCATATCCGGCACCTGCATGATCATGATTCCCGCCTTTTTCAGATCTCCTCGCACGAACTGAACGAGATGGTTGAGTTGAAGCGACGTTGCCGAAGACGGGGAACCGACGACCGTGATGGCCGTCTTGTACGGAGCCAACCGATGGTGAACGTGAAGGACCTGATTTCATTTTTAGGCAAATTGATTGTTAGTTCGGGGCTTGCTACCGCATTTATATTTGAAATTCCTTATTATCCCCACTAAATGTCCCAACATGGGGCAATTGACGTTAGGCGATTAGGGGTGAGTTGCCAATGGTCGTACACCGATGTTGGGCATTAGGAAGAGCTTAGGGAACTAGCAGCACGTGCGCTGAAATAGGTGAAACTGCGGTTGTGCTCATAGTTAAGTAACCAGTCCATTCAGCCTAATTTGGCTGGTGTGCGATCTCACACCACATTAGCAACAGTCAGATAGGTAGCCCTACTAATTGCAGTGTTGGATTGTTACAGATGAATTATCAAATTTTAATCCCTAACTGATATCTAATCTTTTTAACAACATCGAATTCTTAAGATTTCTATCATCTATTCCAGAATTGCCAACAAATGGCCGGATAGCATTTAAAACACTTTTACTGTTTTCCGAACTGTTCCTCTCGTCTTCTCTTTCACCGCATCCAACAAGTACGCGAGCGCGGCCGCTTCGACTGTCGTGCTGCATCGGATGGACCCGACTAAGCCCTCCGAGGCTTTAGAACCTAGATCTTCTGAAGGCAAGCTGTCACGTATTTCTTCCACCGATTCGGTTCCCCACGGGGCCGCGTAAAGTATGCTGACAACTTGCCGTCCGTCTTCACTCCGAACGACTGGAGAAGCGCTGAAGTTTGCCGGCGTCACCGCAAACTTCGGTGTGTACGGTATAAGCAACGAGAGCCGTTATTGAAAGTATAATACCACCTGTTGGGGTACTAGACCCGAGTGTTTACCTTCTTCCACCACACGAGTCTCGATCGTTGAGATTCGTGGAACCATCTGGTCGCGTTCGGCGGCACGAAGAGCTCGGTGTTCAGCGCTGTCACGTGATTTAGATCCCTGGGGGTAAGAATGTTGGAACTCTTTAAATTGTTGCTTGGGATGTTTGAAAGATAAGTTGTTTTTTTTGGGTTACCGGGAAGATTTCAAAATGGTCTGTTCGCGAGTGTCGGGTTGAAATGGGCCGCAGCTAGCAAAACCGAAGGGCAACTTGTTGCGGACCAGTTTCGAGACGCGGTTGAAATAGTTAGTAAGATCTAGATTGTAGAATAATGCATTGAAATGATAATTTGTGATAGTTGATGATGGTCTACATTTAATTGACATGTTTAGGAAATTGAATCGATTGATGTACATTAAGGGAATTGAGTGAAATTTAAATTTGAATTGCGCGCCGTTCCATTCGGACCGAGCGCTTTATCGATTCGTATCGATGGCCGAGTTCGGCAACCCATTTCTGGATCTGGAATCTCCAGTTTTCTTGAGCTTTTTCCAGAAAAGAAGTTCGGCAATCCAGGTGGGCGTGACAGCTCTGAACAGGTTTTGTGTCCGGCAACTCATATGTGTGGGGAGTGACGTCATGTTTACTGGAGGCCGTTCCAGGAGCAAATTTCGCTGCTGGATCCTCAAGTAAAAAGATGGCGGCCACTGTCGAATGTTCGGTCGAATAAAAGGGTCGCGATTTTCGTGCCATTTGACCGAATTAGAGATGCACAAATTCAATAAAGGTACATAAAAATTGTTGAATCAAATGTAGTAGTCAAATTTGATACATAGTTATATTTAAAAACTAGAATTAAAGAAAGGAGAAAGTTGTGTGTGACAACATGCCATCACAACTGCATGACACGTAATCCGCCATTTTAATATTACAGCCGTAGCAGATATTTGTGTTCGGCAACCCAGAAAACTGGGTTCCAGAAATGCCAGAAATGGGATTCAGAAATGACGTCACACACACTGCAGACACCAGATCCAGAAATGGGTTGCCGAACTCGGCCGATATGACAGCGGCAGTATGGAACTGGAATTCAAATTTGAATTCTTCTTCGACGTTCCATTTCGAATGCGCGCTTTATCGATTCGTATCGATATGGCAGCGCCAGTATCTCCGTGCTGGAACAGGAATTCAAATTTGAATCCTTCGACGTTTTATTTCGAACGCGCGCATTATCGATTTGTATCGATATGACAGCGCCCTCTGCAGTCGTTCCCGGAACTGCTGGAGAGAGAGCAAGAGGCAGCAGAAGAGGAACTTGCAACATGCCATTTTCTTCCAAGTCGGAAAGTTTTGGACTCGATCGAAGTGCGACGCGGTTGGATGATGCAGCAAACATCGCATTCTCTGCAGCGATCACGTTTGACATCCACCTATATTCCGCCAGTTAATAACAGGTTAAATTCGAATCCAATTCTCTTTTTTTTCGCCGCCATTTCTCTTCAAAATTGACCATTCGTTCTCGATGTTTCTCCGAAAAATCGTTCCCAACGGTCCGTCGAGATTCAGACTGATGCGGTCGTATTCGTGGACGGTCGGTTTCTCGGAAACCTCGAAATAATTACGATGGCATAGACGCAGAAGTTTGCCGAGCAGCGTGCTTCTCTGCGCCATAATCGTAAAACCGCGCCAAGTGGGAATCTCCTGTGCGCAGTGGCGCCATCTACCGCAGTTATGCAGTAATAAAGCGTTCTAGTCGTTCCGTTCCGAGACCGCGATCGAAGGACGGCGCTTCATGCTCCGGACGGCACAGCAAAAACTTCTCGGCGTTCATGTGTTTTCTCGATCGGAAAAGGCCGGAGTTCATCGCACTGATGAAACTTTGAAACGAATATGTATTTTTATGAGATGTAAGATAATGTGGATGTGATTTCAATCGGAATAAATGGCCATTCTTCCCAAAAAATGGTTGAAAGCAGGTATTGTTTATTTCAAATTTTTACAATAATGACTCGTATTTATTAATATTGTTAATATGAATAATCTAATGTATATTTAATGAAAAAAAGGTGGATTGCTGTTGATGTTGGCTGTTCTGTCAGGACTTTTGTTTGTTATGTGGAATCCAGATTCAGATTTACCAAAAAATGCTGAATTATTAGTGAGTATTTTGCAGAAAAACACAACATGTGAGTTAATTATATTGCATTTTTCTTTTTTAATATGCACTTAATTGCATAAAATGAATTTCACATTTGTTTTTCGGACCAGATTACGGGAAAATTAGAAATTCAAGTTCCACGGTTCACGTCGTGATATCTGCAGACCGTACAAATATTCAGGGAATGATCGCGACCGTAAACAGCGTCGTCCGCAACACCAAAAACAAAGTTTTCTTTCATCTTATTACGGTTCCGGATTTGGTCACTCACCTAAAGTAAGTCGTAAGACACTGAGCAATTTAAAAAGAGAATTTACCAAACCTTCGAATAAGGAACCTTTGGTTAAAATGGAAACTTATTTCATGGATTTAGTAGGAAGTCTGGAATCGTATTGCAATTGTAATACGGCACCTAAACAAATGAAGTTAATTTAACAAACTCAATACAGGAATTGGATCGAGAACACTGAGCTGGCTTCGATTTCTTACGACATCACCAGTTTGCCGAGCGGCGACTGTTCAAATGTAAGTTTGGAAATGCTCGATTTATTGCTCGATTATGATTCTAATTAATTATTTCTTGCTTCTCATTAACAGTGCATGATGATTTGCTTTGTAACATTGGATGCTGTTGCGATCGAGATTTCTGCATGACCGTAGTAACGCTGCTTCTAGTTTTGGAGTCTAAATACACAATGTGATTTTAAAGCCAAAATATTGCTTACGCTACTTGCAGTACCATAAACGTAGCTGCAAATGCAAATTCAGATCAGTCCAGTTCCCAGACAGTCCGTGGCGTGCAGTTTGCACAGTTCTTAACTTTTGGATATACCTATCTACTGGTTAGGGCTAGTGGCCCAATACTTGCGTAATTTCTATTACAACATCCATTTAAGTCAATTTGTAAGTTTGCGATGAATTTCAGAGGTAAAAATAAGCAGGGATTTGAATTTGTGTCCCAGAATTCCTGCACTGGCTTCAAGTTGCCATCGCGGTTGCCGGAATTAGTAAGACACGGGAACGCGGTGCACCTGAGCAGCGACTGCATCGTGCAAGGAGACGTGCGGGAACTGTTCGACGTAAGGCTGGACGCGGGAACCCTGGCGGCTTTCTCGGACGACTGCACGTCCGTGTCCAAGCAGCATTTCGCCGCCGAGCAGAACAGGTTCATAGGTCGCGTCAAACTGATTCACCCGATGCTGAGAGGACTTCGGCTTCGCGCGTCCACGTGTTCCTTCGACACGGCCGTGTTCGTGGCCGGGACCGAGTCCTGGCGGCGGTACAACGTAACCGATCAACTCGAGTATTGGCATCGGTTGGCCCAAAGGTACTATTCCAAGGTCCTTTTTACTTTACAGGTATTGACAATAAATAAACCCATTTTTCAGTGTCTTTTTTAATACAATTTATACAATTTGAGCAACGGAGTTAATAGTAATCGCTTCTATCAAGTCAGCTTATTGCGAAAATAACTCATTTCTTTTAAGTAAAATGGTTGTGAAAATGCCACCGATGCTTATAGGAACCGTTCATTAGCTTTAAAGGGTGTGGCATTAGTAAGCGCCACTCCATCCGCGCCGCGCCACGCCACGCGTTGCTGTGGCCATTGCTGTGGCACTGGTAGATTAAGGAAACCAAGGAGGGTTGGAAACAATGTATGTTATGCAAGGCATGAAACGGTCCATGGGAAAGTTTGGAATATACTCACGCAGTTAATTCTGCGTTTTGCGATGTTATTCAGTGTTTTGAAAGTTAGGAATGGAATAGAAAAATGTGAACGAAGAAGCAAAATTGGAATGAAAAACCTTTATTGGAATGCAACAGGGAATTTGGAACGAAATATCGTTTGTTGCATCCACAGATAGTGCTATTTTTCTTGGCGATTAAGATTGCACCTCTCACGGGTACGTCAGGTGGGTAATGGGCACCCAATAACACTCGGGGTGGTTTGTGGCTCTGTGGCAAAATTTGGTGTAATTTGCGAATTCCCTAGTTATCAATATTGTCTACTCTTGATATTGTCAATTCTTAGTTCCCCCCCAATTCTTAATTCAGCTTTCCATATTTTCCCTGTTGGTGTACAGCATATGATTTCATTAGTGGAATAATAAAGCATTTAATTGTTTTAATTTCAGAGAAGATCTTCACGTTGGAAACGCGGTTGACAACGATGCGGCCAAAACTGCCATGTTGCTCACTTTCCATCGAAGAATCACGGTCCTTCCTCCTTTGTGGAACGTGAGACATTTAGGTGAATTATAAGTGCTTTTTAAATTCAATTGGTGTATATAGAAATTAAAAATGTATTAAAATGTCAGGTGCGTCTCCGGGTTCGAGGTATTCGCTCATGTTCTTGAAGAAAGCAAAGTTACTGCAATGGGATGGACCTTTCAAACCGTGGGGAAGACGTTCATCTCACACACAACTCTGGGAAAAGTACTTTGTGTCTGACCCAACAGGGAAATTCAGACTCGTACGCAAACATTGAATTGCAAAAACATTGCAATAAGTATACGTATTAATGCCGTATGTATTTAATATCTTATATCGCCTGCTTTATTAATTTGTCGTTTTGCTATTAATTGCAACAAACTTCAAAGATTTAAGTGAAGTATAGCGTTCCAATTTAGGTTTTTCAATTTTAATTACAAGTTTGTAATATCGTAGGAAATTAATTGGATTATTGAACACTGCCAAATGTTTTTAACGTTTTGTTACAGGACATGCTGAATTTTATTAACAATAATAACTACGTATGGAAGTTATTTTTGTAAAATGTCATTGCCAAATTAAATATTGCACGTTTTCTCCAGAATTTCATTTGCATTTTAATCCAAATTATAGGGCCATTTGTCCAAGATTTAACCCTATTGGCCGATTCGAAAAGGGGCATTGAGCGCAGCCTCATAAATATGGAAAGAGCGGCCACACCGCCATGTTTTTCTCTGGGCTCCGTCCAATGAGGTTTTAGTTCTCGCGATGGCGTTCGTAAAATCGAACGCCGCCGGGATTCAAAAATACCGAGTCGGTAGTGGGCGTGGCCTCGAACTCGTTCTGCGATAGAGCACGGCGATTGAATGGATTGGGCGGGTTTGAGGGAGAAAATGGCGTAACCAATGAGCGCGAGGTACAGCTTGGCCACTTGCTATCGAGTCTCGAAGTTCAGAGTAGTAGGGGAAATTTTAGCGGTCGCAGCCGAGGTCATTTTACTTCTGCCGGGAACCGGTTCGTTTTCCGTGAAGAACAACCGATTAATGGCTTACTTGGCGCGTTTTGCCGTGAACGAGGTAATCAGAAATTTAATATTTTCTCGCGCAAAACTCGTTTTATAAACGGCTGAAAAACTGCTTAACGCTGTGACCGATTTCGAGAATTCCGTCGCATTCCACGCAACGTTATTGCGTACGATCGGTAACCGCGCAACTTTGTGTTCGACGGTATGGAATACTACGGCGTGACGTCACGCAATGTTGCGCTTCAATTCAGGGCGTGCAATAAAGTAGCTCTCGGTGCAGCTATCGTTTTTTTTTCTGCGGAAATTCTGCGAGATAACCGGAAAAGTTTTCGAAATTGCAGAGTGGGAGAATGGCGAGTTGCACGATTTACACGCGTGGTTTTCACCGTGCAGCCGGATTATGCGCGAATAAGGTGAGTTTTAATATTAATTGCGCATTTCTCCCGCATATATTTTTTATTGTGAATTTATATTTCTATTTTCAGGTTGCGATCAGCAAGTTCGATCCGGAAAACTACTTGCCCTATGAAAAGCTGCAAGATGCGTTGCAGACCATCAAAAACAGGTCTTTTTGTGTTTGTATTAATTCACATCGAAGTATAAACTGGAAATAAAACACTGGATCGAATATTCGTGTAAATTATACAAATTAAAATCCGTGAAATTTGCTTCTCTTATTCCTCCAGGTTGAAGAGACCGTTGTCTTTGTCCGAGAAGATCCTTTACTCTCACCTGGACCGACCGAAGGACCAGGAGGTGAAAAGGGGCACCAGTTACCTGCGTCTCAGGCCGGACCGTGTCGCGATGCAAGACGCGACGGCCCAGGTTATTATTACCCCATGTGCCCTTTTAATAAAAAAATCCTGTTTTCATTTTAACGGTAACTTTTAAAACCGCGAACATCAGATGGCCATGCTGCAGTTCATGTCGAGCGGACTGCAGTGCGTCGCGGTGCCGTCCACCATTCACTGCGACCATCTCATCCAGGCTCAGATCGGCGGCAAAGAGGACCTAGCGAGGGCCAAGGTGAGGGCCTATCGATCGGTTAAACTGTAAACGCGTAATCCGAGTCGAGAATGACATTAAATGAAATCAAATAACCACGTGCGATAGAAGATTCGGGAAAATTGTACCAAAAGAAAAACCCATAGCAATATCGAGAATTCTTTAAAGAAAACTATTTTGAAATACTGGAAAACTAAAGAAATTCACAATGAGTCATTTAGTTTGGGTAGAACATTTGTCTAATTTGTTCAATTTAAATTTATGATGTACATAGATGACTAAAAATATATATTAAGTATCATTTTAAATGTAATTGTGCGAATTAAGTGTGGAAAATCCACATTGAAAGCTGTAAATTTCACGGATAATCGTTCGGTAGCGTTGCAAACCGGACGGAGTTGCTTTATCTGAAATGGCACATTAAATGCTTGGCAATTGTTTATCTACCTCTTTTTAGTAACAGGTTGATAAGTGCGCGTACTGTTGTAACCGTTTTTGTAAAGTCTACTCGTTCGAAGCAAACACCGAGTCGATAACTTAGTCGGTCAACATCGGCCTGTAAATGCTCCACCGAACATTTAATAGTTTGCGTTGCACTTTAAATAATAAACGAACCGGGTAATATCGATAATATATTCCACAACCCAAAACTGTGGTGGAACGTTGGAGAGATGAAAAAGAAAAACTTTGTAGAAGATGTATGAAACACGTAGAGACATTAGAACATATATGGGAATGTCTTGGGGTGACGCGGGGTAACGGAGGATAGAAGGAACATTAAGTTTTTGAAGGAATGGGTTTAAAAACTCTAACCAAGTTGAGAACAGATCTTGAAAAATTAAGTAGCACCTTAGAGATATCGATACGTGACGTAGCAGCATACGTTAAGTAGTTTTTGTATAGTATGTAACCTCTTTCAAAGCCTCAAGGGAGGGTGGAAATAAAGAAATAATACTAATAATAAGACGATTAACTAGACTACAGAAAAGTATGTTACTCGGAAGGATACAACCTTCTAATTTCGGTTTCTACGCAGGAGATGAACAAAGAGGTGTACAATTTCCTGAGCACGGCCGGAGCGAAATACGGAGTCGGCTTCTGGAAACCCGGCAGCGGCATCATCCACCAGGCGAGTGCACGCGCGCGTCACACCGAACAAGTTTGCGCCGCGATAGCAAAGGGCCATCCGGGACATTATACACTGCCGTTTAGATCACTGCCGCGGTGTTTATACGGATCCGCCCCATAGAATAGCTTTATTACGGCTACAGGTGCGAGGGCTCGCGAGAGACAAGGGCCCTTCGCGTATGATGCCGCCAACAATCCAAAAAATAAAATGGGAAAATGTTATCATAAAGATTTCCAAACAATCTTAAGAAGAACCAGATTTCCCAAAAAAAGGATTGTTATTTTAACCGGTTTAAGCCTTTTTTGAAAGTTAAAGCAATGCCCATTGTTCAAGTAAAGGTTTTGCGATCAGTGACACTTGGCGGTGCTCATTTCAGATCGTGTTGGAGAACTACGCGTTCCCGGGAGTCCTGTTGATCGGCACGGACAGCCACACGCCCAACGGCGGGGGACTCGGAGGACTCTGCATCGGCGTCGGGGGAGCGGACGCGGTCGACGTGATGGCCGACATACCGTGGGAACTCAAGTGCCCTAAAGTACTACAGCCGTGCGATAAACTCCGCGTTCGTTTCATCACTTATTATTCCGATATCGATCGCAGGTTATCGGAGTGAAGTTGACGGGGAAACTCAGCGGATGGACTTCTTCGAAAGGTAACGAGAAAACGCGGGAGGAGGGAAAAAAAGGCATTCGTTATTTTACATTCGTGGTGTAATAATACGAGGGAGCGCGTGAAGATTTTGCCTCCAAGTGGAACGGGTTTCTACGGGGTTACTAAACATTGCGTTGTTTTTATTTGAGAAACTGCTGCTTATGTTCAGTTTCATGCCGTTTTAGGAAGTAATCGCATTTTGTTTTGATTTAATGGATTTCTTATTCGTTTGTGAGTAAGTTGTGGGATAAGTTATTATACATGTTTCGTGGAAATTAAGAAATTGTTTGTTGCCAGTGTAAATTGTTGCCAATATGTTCGCGATCTTACGGACAAAGGCCCTTTGTTTGTTTGTTTGTTTGTTTGTTTCAGCATTAGAATTTCTAAAGATTGTGCGAATGAAAATGTGAATTGTTTGTTTATTTCAGATGTGATTTTGAAAGTCGCCGGCATCCTGACGGTGAAAGGCGGCACGGGAGCCATCGTCGAATACTTCGGCCCGGGCGTGGACTCGATATCTTGCACGGGTACGGGGATTAGCGTCCGTCTCCCCTCTTGAGATTAAGACGTTTGAAATTACTAAAAGTGTCCTTGCAGGAATGGGCACCATTTGCAACATGGGAGCCGAGATCGGCGCCACGAC
>WWPM01020193.1:0-16527 GCA_023279145.1 Glomeris maerens | reverse complement strand
ATACGTATGCTCAAAATATTGACATGGCAATAAAATTTGCAATGTTATGTTGTCCTTGCATAAAATATGTTATAAAGATATAAATTTAGATTTTTATAAATTCACAAATGTTGTTTTTCCCCATTTACAGGATTGTGGAACCATATATTCCTGTTCTCAAATCTGTCACTGTTTATTCTGCTGCCATTTGCATATCTTTTCATTGAATCGGAAGGTTTTGCAGGATCGCAGAAAGTACGTTCGAAATAACGTGCATCTGAAAATGTTTAAATCGATTGAGACATATTTCTAAATGAAATTTTCCAGGGACTGATGGCAAGAGTTTATGAGACTTTTGTAATGCTGTTGTTACTTGCAGCTTTGTTAATGGGAATAATATATCTTTTGTCAGCATTTCTTGACCAAAATAAGTCCAGTTTAGAGTCATTGTTCAGTGAGTATTATATTATATTTCATTCCATTTATTTCTCTTTGTTGCTCTGAGATATGCATAATATCAATTTATACACTGTTAATTCCTAGATCTATGGACTTATTACCTGCCTTTCTTGTATTCGTGCGTTTCATTTGTTGGAGTTGTGATGCTCCTTTGTAAGTGCTACACTTACCTAACAGTGTTATTTATACATTTTGTTTGATTTGTGATATGAATGTTAAATTTTTGCCTAAATATAGTGTGCACACCTTTAGGATTTGCAAGGCTGTTCACCGTTGTAGGGAAATTTGTCATGCAACCGCAAGTAAAAAAAAGCCATATGTTTCTGATATTTCTATAAAACAAATAACGCAAAAATTACTCCATACTGTTTTTGCCAGTTTTTGCGCGATGTGCACGATGATTATTACGTTGCCAAATTTGAAGTGGATAGGTTAAGGTGGCGTCTACGTACAGAGTCAAGTATGTAGATGATAGACTTGTATTCGGATTGTTTACTAGTCTATTGGAAATGTTCTGAACTGATTTTGTTCATCAGGAAATCAGAACAATGGTATTTACGAGCTGCAACTCGAACTTAATGAAGCCGATACAAAACGACAGGCACTTGGTGTGTATCATCGATTCCTTTTTTATCTGGAAAGGCTTAATGATGTTGAATATGACATGGATAATGTTTTGCAGATAGAATCAGGAAAGCATCTGTTTGGCAGAGGCACATTGTTTATCCAATTGTGATGTTGACACTAGTTGCCTTAACAGTAAGTTGAAGCATTTTGTAGTAGAAACATGTAAGCTGTACCATAACTGTATATAATCACTTCAGGGAATTGCGGGGCTAATGGTGGCGCACAATAGTCTGCAACTTCTAATAGGGATCAAAGCGTTACCAATAACATCGCAGGTATTATGTCAAATATGCTTAGCTTACGTAATGTGATTTTCAATGAATTTCTTTTACAGAAATTTTCCTTGGGAATTTCGTCGCTGTCTGCGTTGGGCGTATTCGGTGCCGGACTGGAAATAATACTCATTATGTATCCTTTTAGTTAGTTGTGTAAAAATGGGAGAAAATACAAATTTATGATGGCAATTAGAAAAATTCAACTGTGCAAAAACACATCTACTAACTAGGTAAATTGCGATGTCAATTAATTGGGGTTACAAAAGTTGGGTTTTGCGTAGTATATAAATGTAAAATAATATTTTTACAAACTTCAATTTTTTACAAACTTATATTTTTATGACTATACCAAATTTAACTTTGAATGGAAGACAATTATATGGTACATATTACAAATGAAAATAAAACCTTTGTTTTATTTTTCAATCTTTTGGGCATTGAAAAGAATTACATTTATCACAATCCATTTCATACGAGAAACTAAATTGCAAATGTATATATGTAGTTCATCTAGGACAGTGATTGCGCACTTGCCAAATTTGCACATGTCACATCCTCTTTAACAGATTTATAGGACAGTTTCCTGACAGGCAATTCAGATACTTAATGCTTACATCGTTTGTGGGGTTTTACACTCTACCTTTCTTTTCAAGCTTACGACCAAAGATGTACGAGACACCGATGACGCACGTGCTAGGCAACTGCACGGTTGTACTCATGATGTCATGCGCGTTGCCTTTGCTCACAAGAACTCTAGGTGAATTGGATTCTATGCAATAATTTGAATTGCAATGTTCGATTATACACGTGGAATAATTCTATCTATCGTTTCAGGAATCACCAATTTTGACCTGTTGGGTGACTTTGGCAGCATAACGTGGCTTGGAAATTTCTACATAGTATTCCTTTACAACATTGTTTTCACAGTTGCAACTGCGGTATGCCTTTTCACAAAGTTCACGGCAGCAGTGCGAAGAGAGCTTTTGCTCTGCTGGGAATCTATCAGTCTACACAATTTGTTTAAACCTCATAGGATATTTAATATCAACTCAAGCCCCCATGAAGATTAGACCAATATAACACCAATTTCCGGGAAAAAAATTTTGGGCACCCATTAAAATTTAAAACTACCCAGATTAAAAAATACAAAGTTTAATGAAAATGTCCAATTGCTTATTGAAAAAGTATTCACGAATGTCATTGAATTTGATGCTTAGTACTATATTGCGAAAATAATTTCTAATATGTTCATAAAGTAACTGGAAAATTCATTTAAACAGATAAATTAGAGTTAGATTTATTTATGAAAGCTTATCTAAAATTATTATTAACATCATTGAATTTTGTGATATCAGTGCCATTAATTTGGCTCAAGTCTATACAATATACAATCGCAACATTTTGTGGTTGTATTTGATACAAGAATGTATATTTATATTTGCAGCAAACATTGCTACTTTTACATCTATAGAAAATATAACAACTCACTTAATGAGTGATTTTACAAATTTGATTTTGGGACCATGCGGTGGCTTGATCCACAACCCGTTGCAGCCCAATCGGGCAATTTTGCTCAACACGATAGTTTTACTTTGCAGAACAAGGTGTAACAATTTGGCCTGCAATATTATTATTAATGTTCGTGCCAATATTTATTGAAGTCAGTTTTTAATGTCAAGACTCCTTTTGTGCTCTCAGTTTTCATATTCTAGTTGTAAAGCACACTATTTATAGCCAGAAGAAAACTATGCACGATTTGCTTGAAACATTAGTCACTATTGTTCCTGATTTGCATGCTAAGTGTTTCAGTCTCCAAACATGGAGCAATTTAGTAGAATGTTGTAATGAGCGTTAGTGTTTTTATTTGTATTTATTGACTACCAATACATATCATTAAAAATTAATTACCATAATCATGCACCGTAAATTCTGGTCTTTCGATATATAAAATTGCACGTGATACCATATACCTTAAGTTAAGTGGCGAACGCTACATATTTCAATTTCACCTTAGCTTATAAATGTTCGCGGTAATGGGGCAATTCATAGAATTCTGAACTCTTGTGACACAGTCTGAATTAATTTGTTAAATACTGCAGAATGCTTTAGAGTAGTTTATTTGTTCAACGCATACGTGCGATTGGTCTCGTGACTGTAAAATGCCCCATGTAATTTCACATTTGATTTGTAATATAATACTGTTCTTTTATGTCGTAATATAAAGCTGTATTTTAACAATGTTTCTGCAGCAATTTGCGATGTGCCGATCTCCTGGCAATTAATTTCATTATTAATTGCCATACTGCAGGCCACGCTAAAATAAATATAACAGTCTTGCCGGATAGATTTCCAAAAGGCCACCAGAATGGAGAATTCTTTTTGCGCTCCTGGATGGAAGCCACAATCATTGAACTGATTAGCAAGTGAATATGCTTAAAATATTGCAAATTTTGTAATTACACACACCGGTTCTAGAACGCCACTTGCGCCAACCCTTGCCAAGTTGTGCTGTGCGACTGTTAAGGCCTCCAACGTGTTTAAACGAGCCAAGACATTTTCCATGTCTCTTTGCAGTTGCATTAATGTCACTGCAATCTGTTCACTGACATCATCTTTTCCATGTGGCCCTCCAGGATTTCGCCTGCTTCCTCCGGAGTTTGCATTGCCAGGCCGAACCGGATTGCTGAAGTTGCCTTGATCGGTACCACGGTTTCCTGGAACTGTTTCAGTATACATATTGCAACGTTAACACCATATATTCGTATATAGGGTATTTGTGCACGTTATGTATTTGTTTTGTGATGCATGTTCTTACAAATTTGCTTACCACTTCTTGGTACATGGGATAATCCCTGGCGTGCACTCGGCCCTTGGTCCTGGTTAGATGAACTGCCAATTGGAAGATCTCCTCCACCTCGTGCTTTTGCATCACCAGCTGCATTTTTCTTGCCGTTCAACACCCGCTTGTGTTTAGATATTTTCACGTAGGCTGTCTCTTCATCTGGAGAACCGTTGTTCTCAGGAAATCCATTACTGTATCTGACAGTATGAATTTTTTATGATAAGCATTAGCTCTGCACAGGTCATTTGTTTCATGTTTCGTTATTTTCTTTTACCCAGGTATACACCCATTTTGATGACTTGGCTTACTTGACGATCCTACAACAAACATTTCCATTTCTGGAATTCCATTACTGTGGATTGACTGGTAATTGGATAAATATACAATTTCTTGAATTATAAGTAATGAATCGTTCATTACAATATGTAACAAATATGTTTTTCCTTACTTCGCCATCGTTTTCAACAGGATCGGAAAATTCGTCACCATCTCCTTCGCTGTCAGACCCGCTGTAAAATTCTTCGGAGAATGTATCTTTGGTCAAGATGGAAGCACCATCTTGAAAATTAGTTTCCTCCCGAGGTATGGCCTCTGAGCTTCTTATGTCTTTGCAAGGATTCCGTGTTATTTATTTATTTTATTGTTTTAATGCGGTATTTTTATAAATGGAATTCTATGGTATCATTAGCTGTTATAACAATTACCTGGACGATCTTTAGATTGCTTGCTGGTTATTTTAACAGGCAAATTCAGTTCCGCCATTTCATAGAAAGGTCCCAGTTTCTCCATGAAATCTGCCACGTCATCCGTGAATGACATTGTTTCAATGATCTGTAATAAGTACTCGTGTTATTCATTAATATCATAATACTGCAGCAAATTTCTCCAAGAATTGGTTTCTCTTGATGTTTCCCATCCAAAATTAACTGTTTCATAACTTACTTGTTTTAAATCTTCAACATATCGTGTCATGGCTTGTTCACGAGACATATTGCCTAAATTTTTCCAAGCATCCCTATAGACAAATATCATATAATTCGGATTTTAATATGTAATTTGAGAAAATAAATATTTCTGTAATCCTCGCAATATACCATTTAGCTTTCTTAATAACCTCCCAAAATGCAGGTTTGGATTGTGTGCATGGTCCTTCAGTTGCTTGTTTAAAGTAGGAGTAAAACCTAAGCATCATGTCATTGGATGGTTGATATGATCCTAAAAAAAACAGTTTAATTATTTAGAAAGACCTGACAGTAAAAGGTTAATGAAGAAAGTATGTGTATCATTGGAAATTGTTATAATATATATTTAATAATGAATTTCATGTTTCTCTTTAAATAAGTAGAATATTTGCTGTTTTTTATGGAAAAACCAAACTATGTTAAAGGTTCAGGGAGACAATCCTTTCTGTATTGTGCTCATGAAATCACTGTTGCATGGCTTTCTGCTATCTTACTTTCAGATAAAATCTTCCCTCCAAAGTGCAACCAACGAATTGCACAATTGCGTTTCTGTATGATTTTAGGTTTTTCTCAGAAAATACCCATTTAGATTTAGCAAACCTGCAATATGTATAGTATTGGTGTATTTTGTTTGATTTCACGTGTAGTGTTTTTCTGCATGAGAAATTAATAAATACATAATAAATAATCTAAAAAGTCCCAGTAAAAAATACTTTTCAACCACAAGATGTGACCCACATATTTTGTTTTCATGCATTCTTCAAATATTAAAGTCTAAATTCGGCCAAATGTCAATAAGCACTGCTCTGTGCTACAATTCCAAAACATGATCATAATGTTTTGCACGCATATGTATTACATTTTTTATGTAGTATCAATTGGCAGAAGCGAAAAAAATGTGTGACCTTCGATCGTAAAAAATGATCTGCATGAAAATAATGTTGTAACACTTTTTAAATTCGCAATTGCTTACCATGTTTAGGCAAACTTTTGATGACATTAACAGCGGCGTTAAATTTGTCTTCTGTCGACATTGCGAATATTTACATGCCCCAGTGTACGTTGTTTATGTAAAACAGGACTTCAAGTGTCCAAGATTATCCTTTAAAGCCTTTACTTGCAGCCCGGCCGCTGACGTCGTGCTTCCAAATTGTAGGTCTTGATAATAACGCAATTACTGTTGGTAATATCGATACGATGATATATCGTATTTCCAAAAAAATCGGGTTTCCGATTAAGCGATGCGGCTAAAGTATCGATTTTTTCAAAGCGATTTGTATCGAAAAATTAATCACAAGCGCGGTGCGTATCGTTTAATTACTGCTGTAAATCCGACCAATAAGATCTGCAAATGACTTCTTGCTCCGCCCTTCTAAAGACTGAAGTAATTTGATTGGCGGATAGGATCCAATCATAGAATCAAGGACGTGAGTTGGAGTATCGATCGGCACTTGAGTACCGATACCGAATACCGATTTCTTCGTCCATTTCAAGTTTGTTGGAGATAAGTGAAACGTGGCCGTCCGCAACTGAGCCATATTTTCATTTTTATTGCTAAAATTTAAATCGAAATATGGCTCATTACAATTTCAAACAGATCGTCGTTGTCCCCACATCTAAGGTTGTTATCGTTTTGGTTTAATTATTTCAAAATTTAGCATTTTTATGACGTTTTTTGTTTAGCACGTTGCCACGAGGCTTAACTGACTTCCATAAGCCATTGGCCTATTGAAGGGCCTAATTCTAATTGAAGTTATTTCTTTTTCAGGACTTCACAGATATTGTATTGTCAAAGACACAACGGAAGACTCCCACAGTGATTCACAAACACTATAAAATATCGCGAATTCGACAATTTTACACGAGAAAAGTGAAATTTGCCCAGCAAACATTTCATGACAAATTGACGGAAATAATAACAGGCTTTCCAAAACTAGAGGTCACATTTCCAAACCCTCTAATTCCCGTAATTATAACTGGCAGCCGTTTAATTTAATAACTTTTTTCTTACAGGATGTACACCCATTTTATGCCGATTTAATGAATGTTCTCTATGATAGAGATCATTATAAGTTAGCTTTGGGCCAATTAAATACTGCAAGGCATTTAATTGACAAGTGAGTTGGTGATTTATTTTATTTCTAAGCCTAGTGTTGTGACTATTTTTTTGTTATTGCAGTGTGGCCAAAGATTATGTAAGACTCTTGAAATATGGAGATTCATTGTACAGATGCAAATGTTTAAAAAAAGCTGCACTTGGCCGGTGTGTGATGGATACCTGATTAGTAATTTTAATATATTAAGTTGACCAATTTTTACGTGCTTTCCATTGTGATACAGGATTGTGACTATTATGCGGAGACAAAATCAGTCATTACTCTATTTGGAACAAGTACGACAGCATCTTTCTCGGTTGCCATCCATCGATCCAAATGCGAGAACTTTACTGATTTGCGGCTTCCCCAATGTTGGAAAGTCTAGTTTTATCAACAAAGTATGTTGATGGAACATGCACTACTTACAAAAAACACGTTACGACAGTTTAAGGCCTTGTCTTATTTTAGAAAATGTCTGCCTTTAATATCATTTTAGATCACAAGAGCTGATGTTGAAGTCCAGCCGTACGCATTTACTACGAAATCGTTGTATGTTGGACATACTGATTACAAATATCTCAGATGGCAGGTGCGTGCACATTTTTCCAATGAGACATGTAATTATGTACTTTGTTTTTGTGTGTAATTGAAGAATCATGTGTCTGTAGGTTGTAGATACTCCTGGATTGTTGGACCATTCTTTGGAAGAACGTAACACTATTGAGATGCAAGCCATTACTGCGCTGGCCCATCTACGAGCTGCGGTTCTTTTCATCATTGATTTGTCAGAGCAGTGTGGACACTTGCTGGAAGAACAAGTGAGGATTTTAAATGTTGCATTTTATGCCCAAGAATGCATTGTTAAATTTGTAGGTTTTTTTATTTTTTAATTTTTCAGGTACAACTGTTTGAAAATATTAAGCCATTATTTGCAAACAAGGTATGCATTGTATCCCACAATTACTACGCAAATTTATTCATTTTTTTTGTATGATGGTTTTGAAATGCAATTTCTATCATAGCCTCTGATGATTTTGTTGAATAAAATTGATGTGCGAAGAGTTGAGGAATTGGATAGTGAGCAAGCAAAACTTATAAGCCAATTTGAAACGCAAGATATCCCCATCATGTGTATGAGTACGCTTACCGAAGAAGGTGTTATTGAAGCTAAAACGCAGGTATAGATTATATATATACACTGTAAAGGCTCTTGTTATTCGGATATAAGTTGCGATGTAATTTATATTATGGTTATTTGCAGGCTTGCGAACGGTTACTTGCTCACCGAGTCGACTTGAAAATGAAGTCGCAGAAAGTGAACGATGTTCTCAATCGGTTGCATGTTGCTTTGCCGGCACCGAGGGATAATCTGGTACGAGTAGTTCCCAATACACAATTGCGTGTGCCATGATCTTATATGTGATGAATACAAAATAATCGATTCAATTCTAAGACGAAATGTCTATGAAGAGTACGCTTACTGATTTTTGAAAATAATGTTGAACATGTCAATTGTTAATTAATAAAAGGAATTAATAAAGGTAATATTTTTTCCATAACAGGACCGACCTGCGTTTATTCCCGAAGTGGCGTTGGCGAAACATTCAGCAATGGAGATCACAAAAACTCTAAAACGGAAAAGGCTGGAACGAGACCTTGAGATGGAACTCGGTGATGATTACATCTTGGATCTCAAAAAAAGATACGATCTACCCAATGAAGAGAAATACGACAAGATACCGGAAATCTGGGAGGGTCATAATATTGCAGATTATGTTGATCCTGATATTATGCAGGTTTGATAAATGTTTAGCAATATAAGTATTTACATGAGAATGTTTTATAATCTTGTAAATTAGTAATTTGTGTTTTAAATAGAAACTTTCACCGCGACCGAGAATCATTCTAATAGTTGTGTACTTTCTAATAGAAATTGGAACAACTGGAAAAAGAAGAAGAGTTACGAGAAGCTGCTGGAGCTTATGTTGACAGTGAAAGTGAAGATGATGAAGGAATGAAAGAAATTAGACATTTGGCTTCTAGGTAGGCTGTATTCAATATTAAACCACCAAAGCTGTGGTTATTCTAATTTAACGTGACAATATGTTGGGTTGAAATAGGATTCGAGACAAGAGGGCGGTATTGGCGATTGAATCTCGAGTGAAAAAACAAAGCACCAAACCCAAAATGCCAAGAACATCGCGCAGCCGCGACAGGAGTTCGTCGCGCCTTCGCGGCGAGATGGAGAATTTGGGGGTTGATATGACAAGTACCTACGATGTAAGCTTTTGTTGCTTTACAATTGAAACACGTTTACTTCATGGATTACATATTTATTAAGTAACATGATTGTTTCTGTCAGGCCAATTTCACAAAGACGCAGAAGGATGTACGTGTGGCACGTTCATTGAAAAGACAGCGAGAGGATTCAGAAAATCGTGTAAGAAGCAGTTCAAAGACACCACGAGATGAATCTGGTCTGCGTGATCCTGAGGTAACATAACATAAATCGTTATTAATATGCAGGTGTGGGGCGTATTGAAATGTAATGGTGTTATTTTTTTCCCCGCTCAGATGAGGAAGCGGGCGCGGCGTATGGCAAGGAAATCTATGGCAAAGATCGGCAAAGATTCTCGAAAGGGTGAAGCCGATCGCAAGATTGTCAGCCTTCGTCCAAAACATCTCTTCTCTGGCAAGCGCAAAATGGGAAAAACCGACCGCAGATAAGGATATTTGTGTACTACTGAAACCAGGTACAGTGTTAACTGTAATGGAAGAATACGAAAGCTATCAAACCTCATAGCTTTGGTGTGAGCAATGTGAAGATTAAATACAAAATGGTGACTAAAACCAAAATAAAAAATGAACAGGCTAGAAGTAATTTGGTCTCCCATGGTTTTTGCTCAAGAGCAGCTAGATTTTCAAGGTGACTCTTCATGTGATTGGATTCTGCAGAATGACTTTCGGATCCCCAAAACCATAGCAAAATTTTCTTCCATTTTGGCGCTGGTTTGGTGGTTTGCTTCGCAAGATCTCGTCCAACTAATTAAAAGAGTTCAGTTGTGTGAAGATAGTTTTAATGATATTATACAAATAAGGTACTAGTTAGTTACCTTCAGGGTTCGACGTTTCCTCAGCTACCCTCATTTCTATGTTGTCAGTGCGACGCATTATATCGTGACGAGTCCAGAAGGTGGTTCGGATAAGCTATAAGGGAAAATTTGCCATTCATTTTGATTAACAATGTGACACGAACAGGTTTTGTTACATTGAAAGAAGGTTCAATCTTTATTTACCTGTTCTGGTTTCGGTGGGTTAGTTAAAAGACTGATGACTACAGATGAAATGAGAGTTATTGCAATCAAAATGATGGAGAAATATAAGAAATGCACTTTAGATAGTATAGTTGGTCGTAAGTCTGGTTCGCCGCATGCTGGTTCTTGGTACACCATATCTAAGGCCATTCGGGATATTCCCACAGCCATTCCGATCAAGAGGCCATAAAATGCACCCTGAGAGTGTTTATGGTGAGATGAGATGAATAATAATTACAGAGTCAATATGGCCATATTTTCCCCCCAGACCTCACCTTTTCGTTGAGTCGTTCCCAAAATATTGCTGTCAAGTACATGATTCCAATCGGTGGAGTCAAGTAGCTTTGGATCGATTGGATGTAGGTAAAAAGTTGACCACCTTGTGTGTTTAAGATGACTGGAATCCATGCTATGCTGATGGCCATTGTAGCCAGAACAGAGAGCCTAAGTGTGAAAGAATTTTTTCAAGTACTATTCACCAAGCTCACAAATATTCAGTGCAGGGAAATTAAAGGAATCAAGATTAATTATGTGCCACACTTCTCTGCGAATTTCAAACTTTACGTACTTTCCAACTAGCAATAGCTCTCTTGTACCGGCCTTTGGCCTTATGTAAACCCAAATATCCAAACTGATCATAGAACTGGTGCTGTTAAATATAGCTGACAAATCTGCCATCAATCCAGCTAACATAACCGCAATCATGATGCCACGTACACCTGCAAATACGTGATGTTATGTTTTGTGACTAAGAAATGTAACAAGGGTCTATATCTGTTCAGTAATTTCTTACCAACTGGTAGTAGTTCCAATACCAGGAGTGGGTATGCGTAATTGGAACACCCGAGACGGCTATTGCAGTATTTCTCACATTCCTCCGGTACAGCGCAGGCGATGATGTCTGACAACCACGTGCTAATTATTCACACACATTGAACAAAATAGTGTTCTATTTTCATTTGTGACAAGTTGTCTGTGGAAAGGAAAAGTTGTAAAATGAACAGATACCTGGGAAGAGGACACGGCTGATCATTCCCGGAATGATAACCATAAAAAGCGGTAGGATCTTCAAGATTGAAGCAAAGATGCAGCCCCCCTGGGCGTGAGATATCGACTTGGCAGCGAGAGCTCTTTGGACCATCATCTGTGCGAGTAGATAGTCGTTGAAATGTGCAACACCGTGGAAACTATTTGAGATATTTGTTAACTTTACCTGGTCAGCACACCAGTACCATATTGCAGATCCTATAATACTTCCAACCAAGAATCCCGGCCATGGGAAATCAGAATGAACCGGATCTCGTAACATAACCCAAGCATCATCTCGAGGTACTCCACAAGTTGTATTGGGCAAGGTAACGTTTGGAATTGCCATTGAATACCTTTCTTTCAAGCTCGTGAATCCACCAACTTGTGAATAACCTGTTTGAGAAACAGTGTATTTGTATTTAGTGTTCGCGAATATCGAAATCAAAGTTGGAATGCCGTCAAAAATTCAATAAGAAGTTAATTGCAGTTCAGATTGATAATATACACTACTCTCTATAATAAGTATTTTTGTGAAATTGTGGTCCTAGCCGATTATTATTTTCTAGTTGCATAACATTTGAAATGAAGTTGTGACGAAAGTAAATTGAACGTGTAAATACTTACTCTTAACCATGACCAATGTGCCTCCTATCATCATGATTACAAATTGCAAGGTTTCAGTAAAAATGACTGCTGTGAGGCCACCAGTTATTGTGCATATGCAAGTTAAGATCAACAGCACAACAGTAGAAAGATAGAGATTCCAACCCAGCGTGATTTGTATGAAAAGAGCTCCAGAGTAGAGATTCACCTAAGGGCAGTTACGAAAGATAACGTTTAGTATGTACATATACAGTACAGCAACCTGCTTATTCAATTATATAGTATTACACTTACAGACATTTTGGTGAAGATGTACAATGCAATGGACAGAAATACCAGTATCATTCGAATTCTTTTTCCACCGAAACGAAGGGAAATGTATTCTGGGAGAGTGCTTATCTGCACATTTTTCAAAGTTACAATTTAATTTTGTACTTCAGAAGAGCTGTGCAATGTGTATACGTACAACACTAGCCAAGTACACTGGCAGAAATATCCAAGCCAAGAGCTGGAGTACTATTAAACTCTGTGCATAGAAATCCTGTATTAATATTCATTTCACTCAAGTTGTGTAATTATTTCAGACTTGTGCTTCCTACGTTCCATTCGTATGCTCCAACAGCAATACCAGACGCAGCACCGGAACCGGCAAGCCCAATGAAATGGTCACTGCCAATATTGCTTGCAAAAAGTGAGGCCCCAACCTTGGAATAGAATAATAGATCTAAAGTTGGGACAGATTTGAAAGTCTAGCATTGTGATGTAGTTGAACACTTACTGGAAACCATGTCATGAAACGTCCAGCCAAGAAATAGCCACTTACAGTATCTCGTCTTGACTTGCACATAGACTATAAAAGAATGTTTACTTCCGATGAAATCATTTGTCAAGTACATAAATACAAAGCAAAGAAACATTCCTAAAGTGTTAATTCTCGCTGAATTGATGATGCTTCACATTCCAGTATATTTCGTTCAGGAAACTGAGCTTATTTTCCCGATTTTATCCTGTTAAATTGTGTGGTTATATAAGGTGACCAGACGTCCCGATTTAGGCGGGACAGTCCTGCTTTTAGGCTTCATGCCCCGGTGTCCCTCGTGGCTGCCCATATGTCCCGCTTTTGTTAGGAATGAGATATGATGTCATTTTTTTAGGCCTGCCTTCAAGGTCATTCGAAAACTAACTTTGCTAGCTTTGCCGATAGGGGCATATTTTCAATTTAGGAAATGTTGCCAACCATATTCTGAAAATTTTAGTGAAAAAGGAGTTGAAATAGACCAACAAACACCGTACTACGGATATAGCCAGGTTATTTTTTTTGCTGCCCCTTGAAATGTTCCCGGCATGACAACCGTTTCACTGCATTTGCTTTGAGAGGTTGGTAATGCAGGAAATAAGTTAAGGGGAGCACCGAAATCAATACGGCCATATCTGCTCTGTTTGCTAGCCGATTTCAAATCTGCTTTTGTCAAAATGCTCAGAATATGGTTGGCAACATTTCCTAAATTGAAACTGTACCTCTATCAGCAAAATTAGTTTTAGAATGGCCTTGAAAGCGGTCATCAAGGTGACATTTGACGTCATAGATCTATGTCCCCCAGTGTGTAGACCAACTTTGTTCATACTCATAAGTCACCTAGAATCATCACTGTCAAAGTTATTTCCAAACAGGCAATAGTATTTTTTTTACACCCTGTATAATATCTCACACGAGTGGTCCCGCCTTGGCTTACAGAAAATCTGGTCACCTTAGGTTATATCTCTTAAAGCTTTTCACAGTACTTACTCTTTATATGTAGAAAATTTGTTAATTTTCCTAGAAGTTATTATTGACATTATTGCAGTTTTCTATAGAACTATTAAATGACTACAAAAAAGCCTAACTATCATTGTCATAAGTGCCACAGATGAGAAAAACATCGTCTTTTATCACTGCACAACATACTTTGTTCAGGAAATATAAAAATGTCTTTTTTCCCCCCCCTCATTGAAAACCTGCTCAAATATTGTGCAAACATTGCGTAAATGCAGTGGTATTTTTCCAGCATATGGATGACTGAATTACTGTATGTCTCTTTTAAACTGTTCACTCAAGTGCCAATTGGCTGGCTACTTTGTCATTTATTTTTCTCCCCGGTATACATTTGCAGACCTGTGGTAATTTTCCATTCAATGTATAATGCGGTCAGTGACTTGAAATCAACAGCAGATTGAATGGTTCTAGGAACTATTGAGGTATTCTAGTGACAATTAAATTGGCCTAACTTAATTTGTGTTTACCCCGCCATGTCATAAATTCCTGTACAAACTTTGAGAGGATATTCTGGTGTTAGCTGCTAGATATGCGACATTTATTGTGTCAATGCAAATTTGTTTGCGCCAAACAGTTTTTTTTTCAAATTGGTCATTCTTGAATTGGTTACAAGTGATTTAAATCTTATGAAACTAGGCAAAATCAATTCCATTGTTTTTATAATCACTAGTTACATTAAGTTATTTGCGTTATCTGCTTTAAACTTTTGACAAGCCAAAAATTTAATAAACTTTTTTGAGAAGTTTTCCTGCGACCCCTTTAAGTGTTTTTATTATTTCATTATTTAGTTATTGATTTTGAAATAACTTTCACATTTTGTGAGTTTCCTTGCACAGAAGTGAATTGGACTCGTTGTTTTTCTAATTTCTTACAATTTCCGATTTCAGAATGGTTTGCTGTAATTATTCTGTTGTCAAAAGCAAAATTACACTGAATTATGTCATTGAAACTCATCGTCGATCAAAACTGTAGAAAACAAAAACAATGCTATACAAACACATAATTGCAATCAGTCATGTAGATAATTGGCAGAATATAAGAAAAACATGATGAAATGTTTAAAGTTAAGTTTATGGACGATTTTTACAACCCAACAAAGTATTTATTTATATTTGTTCAGTGCAATAAATATTAGCTGTGGAATTATGTGTTCATTGCCTGGAATTACTGCATGGCTTAATTTGAACAATGGTGCGAACTTTGGAACAAGTCATTGATGTCTACATAATAAAAGATCATTACAAACAAGGCAAGAGTGTACCTATAAGGGAATGAAATTGTTTTTCTTGGTAACTTTGGTCTGAGCTTGATGTTTTATTTAGTTTTATTAGTTTTACCGTGGTTTTATACTTACATAAAGTCCAACTCCCAACACCAATATGAAATAAGCCACAATTGTGACTATATCCCACGCATTCAGCTCGGCTGTTGCTATCATGATTGCATGAAAAAGTTGAACAGGTAGTGTCACTCTTCTTGGTGCCAACTGCCTTGTTTTTCAGACACTGCAACACTGAACTTCCTTATGCTGATGGCTATACAGTTTATACCTGTTATTGCATCCAATGCCAGAGGGAGGAGTTACAGAGCTCATATATTTCTAAGAAAAAGCATGAGGAACTTTGAAATGATGAGCACATGGACAATTATGGCACCACAATTTATTAACCACAATATTTGTACCATTATCACAAAAACACATTTCATCTTACAGATTGCACCATTATCCCATAAACTGTATATAGTAGACTCATTTATTCTTTCGGAATTAATGTAAATTATCATCGATCGACCCTTCAAAATCTATTCGCATATCCAAATATCAGAAGTACTGTCACCACCAGGGTAGCGCATTTCATGACCCAATACTGGACCATCAGGTTCTTCACCAAAATTGACCAGGAAGTTCTCGTTGATCGTCAAGCCACCATTTACGTTATCGACATCCACTTGCATCATGACTGCTCCTTTTCTGTAAAATTAACAATAGCCATTTTAATATCAGTTTATGAAATCATTTTATAATGTAGGTAATAAAGCTTGACTGTAAATATAATATTTTAATGCTTAATGGAAATTATAACATTATTAGCGTTTGAACACATTTTTGAGATTCAAATCTAAAAATCTTGATAAGATGCACTGGAAAATATTGTGCATCCATCCAATGTACGTAATTATAATCTTTTGGCAAATGCCAGGAGAAATATTTCAGCTTAATTTCAGCACTGTAGTCCTCTGACATCTAAAATATTTCTGATATAGAACACATTTCCTAAAGTGAATAGGATACTGCCTGTAATTTTATTTGTTTTGACTAAACTTAGTACGCATATTGGATTCAAAGTAGGAGAGATACATTACTTGATCAAATTTGGGTAAAACTGCTTATCCCAAGGGCTGAACAGGGATGTTGTTACGTAGAGTCTTTTGCCATCAAGACTCAGTTGAAGCATTTGAGAGCCTCCCTCAACTCGCACTCCTTTTATAATTCTTGGAGGTGGTCTTTCCTAAAGAAATGCAGCAAC
>WWPM01020190.1:0-16131 GCA_023279145.1 Glomeris maerens | reverse complement strand
TATTATACCGGGTGAGTCAGGAAGCTATAGAGACCCACTAAGTTGTGTTGCACTAAGTGAATATTGCAGTTTCTTTTTGCCTTAGTCTGCTCGTCTCACGTTGAAATGTTTTTAAACTTAATTTGCATGCAGTTCTTTTGTATTGGGCTTCATGGTTTTGGATGTCACGGGAAGCAATGCAGGAAAGTTCTTGAATGAATGGAATCTGATTTTGACATTTCAAATTAGCAGGTCTAGTCCTCGATATTGGTCCATTTAATTTCTGTTGTCATAGTTATGCACACAAAGAACCCTCAAGCTCATATGCAAGGTCCTAATGCTGTTTAATGTACAGTATTTCACTTACTCCAGTAAAGTTATAAGGACTGAAACGACTTACTGACTCGCCCTGTATACCCACTATATACGAAAGTTTGTTTCAATCCCATGGGAATATATTCCCCAAGATCCAGTATATTTTGACCGCAATTTATTTGTGCTTCAATAATTATATTATGACGATCAATATACTCTGCACAGAACTGAATTTATGGTTATAATTACATGAAGCAAGCAGCAAATTTATCCAATAAGAAATTATTGTCAATGGTTGTTATATAGAAAATAAAAATATTATTAGGCCTTAACTGTTATTGCATTTCAATTATTGTTTATATGCGCATGTGGTTTAGTAACAGATTTCAAACTTACATATTTGCTCAATTTTAACTATATATCCTTGCACCCTATATAATTTTCCCCCATAATTATTCCGCGTAATCAGATATAATCGTGTAACGAACTCGGCTTATTCATTCAGTATTCAAGGAAATTCCAGATGACTGCGTTTTGATGGTAATAATGAATGATGCCACATCGATATAAATATTTTTTACATCTGCCTGTATCCATTAAAACATAGACTGCACGAATGATCAATTTGGAAATATTATACCTTCAGACGAACTGGCGTGATTTATTGAATTGAATTTAAATTAATGCCAAACTGTCTGCAAATTTTATGACTGTTTGAGTAATGGCAGAGGAGCCGACAAAGTGCAGTCTTAGTTCTTATCCCCTGAGAAATCTCATGTTTAATTACATATTTTGACCAATCCGCTGTACATTGGATCAGACCTATAAAGTTTTTAAACCATTTCACATATAATCTGGCTTTCTTTTATAAGAATAAGAATATTATTAAAGTTTTTTGATTTGTTATGTGTTGTCGGATTTTTTTTAAGGCGAACTTTATGTATTTCTTGCCAGCTTTTTACTTTAAGCAACATTTTCTACTTATAACCTCACTTGCTCGTAATTCAAGATTTTCAGAAATGAAACCTCTTGACTTTTATCGTTCTTGGGGTGTATTTCTCTTCAATTGTCCATTGTGTTAGAGGGATGTTGACTGCAATTTTGTTCTATATAGATGGCCCTGGGTGTGGCGTTTAAATAGCGCAGTTTGTCATCCATTGCAATAAAACCTTCGTGTAAATTAAAGAAAAGATGTATTGCTGTATACATAGAGATGCGTCTGAGATGTCACTAAAATAATTTCAGTTTTGACAATTTACCAAATGTAATATGCAAACTAATGGATGGAAAATTAGGAAAGTTTGCGCAAAGTTCAACGAGAGGATGAATGGCATCCATTTGTCTTTGAATAAATAAATTAGTAAAACTATATATATTTAAAAATCGAACTTCACAGAATATCAGCTAGTACATAAGGCCTACATATATTAAGTGAAATATTAACAATAATAACTTTGCTATTCCTTTCCTATATTCCTGCATCAGTCCTTGATTATTTCCCTACTCTTCAAGAGGTTATGGTCATTGGCTTATGCGTAATGTATTAAGCATCATTTAAAAGGGTTAAATTGCTGAAGTTGTTTGGAACCCACTGTTTGAATTATTGTGTCATCTTATTATTATTGATATTTAATATCATGATTAAAATCTTAGCCAGTTTTTATTGAAATGGTTCTTTTCTTTTCATTATGTTGGCTTTGTAGATGTAACATGTGCTTTTCATTTTCTCTACTAAGAGCTCTGACAATAAAAAATATTTCTTTCTAGTCTAGAGGAGGGCATTACATTGCGAGTGTAGGGGGTCTGTCCTTTCCCATTAAATTATCTTTAATTAAAGTCGGGATCTGTTTGTCTCCGTCTAAAGACAATGGCTTTGAAAGCCGCTCTGGCGCATTGTGCACATTTATCTTGTAAAAAAACAAATTGCAAAATTTCACCAGAAGTACGCAAATTTCTTTATTCGCTTAGTCATATAAGCACTTATTTTTCCTCTTCCCATCGTATAAAGAAACAAAATTCGAACAGTGAGGTTGCATGCATGCAGCAGGAATTTCATTAATATTTGTACAAATAAAAATAGGATGGGATTTTTCTTCTCGCTGATTTCGTCGTTTGAAATATAAAACTCTTAATGACTTTTCTTGTGACGCGCTCAATTTCCGGACCGCTGATTGTATTCATCAGCCTCAGATTCCTTCAAATCGTAATACTACATACTATTCTTTTTTTTGTACCCACCCCAACTTCCTCCAGCATCCCCGGATGCTGGATGTTTCAACACCTTCTCAACTTTTACTATACGTTTGCTCAGTGCTGCATTGCTCCCAGAATGGGGCGCCCCATGACGGCAATTGCCGGAATTGCTGGCAGCAAACTCAATTCTGTAATGTTGTAATGTAGTGATTTTGCGGTGTGCAGTAAATACTAGAAATGGCGCTTGCATTTGGCACGCAGCAAAAACAACACTTGTGATATATTTTATTCACCGAGCCCGTTTCAGTTGCATGCTGCATAGTAGCTCTATTTATTATTAATACTTGCAATCTCGGAAATATGGCTAGCACATTTAGAATTCAGCTTAGCAATATGCTTTCGCAGAATTACTGCTTCTATGTTGTAGTTTACTTTTAGTGCCAGTTTTAATGGGTGTTCAGCTGTAGTAAGATAAATTAAAACTTTCTTAATTGTAACAGTAATAATATTATATATAGATTATCTAATTCTCTGACATATTCTATATAAGTAGTAGACATGCATATTCAACTTTCACTGCATATGCAATGCAAGGGGATAATAGAAATAATAATTCGAATTTTTTTTCTGAGAGCTTTATTACTGTCTGTCTGGGTCGCCAGAGTGTGTGACGTCATCTCTGATCCCTTCTCTGAGCATGTCTGGCACCCAATTTATCTGGTTTGCCGACCACAAATTTCTGCATTCAATAATTCAAAATGGCGGATTACGCATCATGCAGTTGTGATGGCATATATGTTGCTACCCTTCATACTGGACCGAACATTCCATGGTGGCCGCCATCTTGTTGTGTGAGGAGCCAAACGAGAAATTTGGGCGTTATCGGCGATTCATCTAGTAGATGTGCATCTATCTGGGTGAACTGGATGCATGGCGTCATGAATTTTTTATGACTGGAACCCAAGTCAGGTGGTTCGCCGAACGCAAACTTCACAGAACGGCTGGATTGCATAATGGCGGATTACTCGTCATGCAGTTGTGATGGCATGTTGCGATCCTTCATACTGGACCGAGCATTCCATGGTGGCCGCCATCTTGACTGTCTGTGAATCTAGTCGACAAATTCTCGACTAGCGTGCCAGTCAGACGAAATGACGTAGGCAGCAAGTAAGCTCAATCGCCGAACTACAAAACTGTCCAGTTGACTGAGGCTCAGATCCATTGCCGAACACCTTTTCTAGAAATTGCCCAGTCTACTGGACGAAAACTGAATCGCCGAAGACGCCCTTTGTCTCTGACACGGCAGCCAGAGAAAATGACGTCACTCCTCAGACATTTGATTTGCCGAACAAAAAACCTGTTTACATCTCCGAGGCCCACATGGATTGCCGAACAACTTTTATGGTCAGAGCTCAAGATATCTAGCGACCCAGGCAGACAGGTATGAATTGCCGAATACGCGCCCATTGATATTTGAATCCGGAGACTCTAATTTTACACCGGATTTTAGGAGTAAATTTGCATTGATTAGACTAGGTACCTAAATGATCATAAAAACATTTGGCAATAGTTTATTTCTGAAGATTTATCCTTTGCGATGGTCAGATAAGTTAATGAGGCAAATGTGTAGACGTCATTCAAGCAGGAATTTAGTTTAACTACGGAAATAACCACTCATTAATCATTTTCTGTGATCATTTGCATATTCTTTCTTTGCTTTCATTTTAATTGAAACGATCAACGGCTTCCGGCATTACTTTCGTTTTTGAATACTAACCTTTTTGACTGCTTTTGGCAAACCTTCAAGAAATATCTATACTTATTTCTATTTTAGGAAAGTCATCACGTATATACATACACGTATAACTCTCTTTTGTCTTTTCATATTCGCATCAAGGAAATTGCGAAATTCGCTAGATTAATGTAGTTTTTTTATAAATAAAATCGAGCTCGGTTAATGCGACCTCAGCTCAACTAGTGAGGCAACAAATTCGCTGATCAAATTAAATCCTAATTATGTATTTAGGCTACGTTATTTGGGTTTGTTTATAACGATCCATAGAGTATAAATTCAGCTGCTGTCGATCAACTGGAAGTAAAACTACAGCAGATCAGTTTTCTTATGTTTTTATAAGTTTATGGATTTAATGTTGAGTTCAAATTGTTTTGCGCCGATCGATACATTGTGAAAAATCTATCATGAAAAATGTTTGTGGTCGCGGTGCTTGTTGGAAAAGTCACACAGAATCAACTAGATTTGAAATTACAAGAAAATGAAGTATAAAGTTTTAGATACAGTGGAACCTGTATAACTTGAACCCGTTCATCTTGAAAACCTGCATATATTGAACATAAACGTTTGGCTGCACGTTTGCCCAAAGACTTAACATTGCGCTTAACCTCTTTATGTTGGACCCCTCCTTCTTAAAACTTGAACACAGTCTGAGTCCACTCAATGACATTTTCACACTTTTGACCCCTTTCAAGTTGAACTTTCCCCTTTATATCTACTTTACCGAAAAAAAAGCTGTTGCGTTCTTTAATTTTAAAAACCGAATTTGCGACTTCCAGCAAAGTAATTAAATCAATAAATGTCTTTGATGCTGTGACCTGGCTTCATGAAGCCTGGAAATTAGTTTCTCCAGAAGCCATTAGAAATTGCTTTAAACAATTCCCATGATGTTCAATAAAGTTTAATATTTTTCTTAGATTTTTTTTATTTGTCTAACTTGAACACCCGTGTAAGTTGAACGGTTTCTTTGGATCTTAGGCGTTCAACTTAGACAGGTTCTACTGTATACGGAAAGATGTTACTGAAACGGACGCAAACATTATAAAAAGAAAAACGATGCAGAAACTGTAAAAAATGGTAGGCCTATATACGTGTAACCTTTTGCGTATGAACTGATTTTAAGACATCTGCAAATTTGTGAACATTGGCCATTGAACGTGATGGACGCACCCCTCCACACTTGCAGCTCATTCAGTTTCTAACTTTTATGCTTTTAATTCTAATACTTTGAAATATGGCTCTAAATCTACAGTGCTCTTAAGTGCACATCTGGTATCGGCAGTGAGGGAATTCTTACTAGAAACTTATGATTTACACAAGCAAACCTACATACAGTGGTTGTCAGTACTATCAAGAAACTTGTCAAAGTGGAGCGTCACCACAATGATAACAAAAAAAGATTGTTTTTCACATTTTTGGTAAGTTAGAAAAATGCGGTGAATGCTGTCACATGTGACCCTTGTATAGAGGGCGTCATATTCGCCTGTCGTAAAACGTGCTATCACAGCTGGGGATGACATTAATGCTCGCAAACAAACACCGTATATTGGTTTGATAGCCTGAGTGTGGCTGCTGTGCATGCACTCCTCAACAAGGCATGCAGACAAACTGCGAATCCCAGCTTCTTGAAAATATCTTAAAACCTTCTTCATCTGTTGAAACGTTGTACTTCTCTGCAATGCTAGGAACACCTATCTGTTTATATCATCTTGCATTAGTTCAACATCACTTATGAATGTCTAAGCATTTCCTTCAAATTATTGCTCTGTATATCAAGCCATGAATAAGATTTTAGTCGTCTTAAAATATCAGGAATATTGGTGTTTTAGCACGGAAGACTAGCTGCCATATCCTGAAATTCATTTTGAAGCTTTTATCTCAGGGATATAAATTATCTTACACTTTTGTCGGTTTATAATGAAAAATGCTGTATAGGAAAAAACATACATTAATCAAGTTTATGCAGTGTCATGTTCTGATCAAGACTGTGATCTTGTATATAAAAATCCCATAACATTCAACATGTACAAAATTGAGGCAGATATTCATATAACCATGGATTAATATAACGATGAATTTCTTTGTACCTGTGAGCTCACATAATTACAAAAAAAGCTTAATGAATAGTAGCTGTGTTATCTTATCAAAAGTTTTATTCGTGTTCTAATAGTAGTTTTACTTGACATGTTGCAAATTTAATTTCACTGTAAAAGCCTGTATGTGTGGATGAACTTTCAGCTTGTCACAAATGTGGCCGACAACATTAAAATAATTGGATGGGATAAAGTGTACATTTAGCGAAGAAAACACTTTTATTACACTTTTATGAACGTCTTTTAATGGCTCCGAATATCCAAACGTCTTATGACACTTTTATCGAGATAATTTACGAAAATGACGCAACTGTTTGTAAACTCGAGATATTTTGTTGTAATTACTGGCTCTGAATGATGTCAATTTATATAAGTAGGGCGGGCTACAGCATTTTTATTAGCCTGGAGATTCATGTGCGGAATAATACTAGTTTAGACCATGAGAAATTGAATTTCATTTTCATAGGCTTACAGCCTTTCTGTGTGAAAAAAATTGTTAAATTACCTTCCAAGGATTAAATGATAAATAGGTTTATTTAATCTATCTACATGGAATTTAATTTGAAAAATGGAGAGTTATATAAAGCAATCAATATACTACAAATATTATATAGTATACACAAAAATGTAGTACACTAGCTAAATTAAGCCGCATAATAATATACTATTACAATAGCGATTTTCATTTTATTTAACACGACTTCGGATAGAATGGAGTATAAAATAAGTTTGTTGTATCAAATGGCTTGTGTTCGCGTCCCTAAAAATGCATAACACTGGTCTTATAAATTGCGTTTAAGCTAACAGCTGTACAGAATTCAAAATATTGCAAAGCTTGCCATTGTTTGAAAATGATAATATAGCAGGTTTTGTTTAGATACTTAGTTTTATTGAAATCGGATTATAAGTCGATCGTAAAAATATAATTCATGGTTCCACGTGATCCCTCGGTTAACTCCTGTTTTTTACTTGTCTGAACTGAATTATATATATATGTATACGTAAATGATTTATTATTTTGTTGGAAAAATTTGCAAATAGTGCAATTTTAGTTTATACCAAGCTTTACTGCATCACACACATTTCAATATTGTAGAATCAAATGTTATTTACCAGTTGGATTTTAAATTGAGCATTCAACTCAGAAAAATATTTATCAGACAGGGAAATGGTCGCAGACAATAAAATTTTATCCGCAAAAAGGCAGCCATTAAATCGTTCAAGCAAAAACGACAACTAAATTAGAAATTACTTTTGAGAATACGGTTAGTAGTGGATTATTGCCAGTGTAGCATCGCAATAAAAATTCTGGAAGACAATATATGCAATGGTCTTACATTTTTTCCTTGTCTAGAAATATAGTTTTTATGATGACGAATAGCTCGTAGTAGTTCCAACCAATATGTTTGAAACTTTGCCAGATTATTCCATTATTTTTGGCTATTAAAATGGTAGTTACAACAGTTTGAATTCCGTTTACTGGTACAGTAGAACATACAATGAATGTTTTTATTGAGTTTAATTCACCGGAAAATTGTTTCTGGAGTTGATGAAGCGGATATATTGTTTGTTTAGTATTTAAAATATGTCATGACCTGCTATGACCAAGGGTCGATGGATTCAATGAGCACCATTTTACCCTGATGCCGTGTTGTTGGTAATATAATGCATACGTATAATAACGATTTGTTTCACAAACTGACAGCAAAAATGTAATGCCCAAATATGGAAACAAGACGCATTCGCAACTGCATCACGAGCAGCAAAATATTATATACACCAATGGTTCTTTTCTTTTTTTGGCATTTACATGCATTGGTTCAGTGCACAGCTTAAATAAATTATACTATATCAGATTGACGCACAACGTTTAAGCTTATTTGCCGGGAATCCCAAGAGATGCAAAAGGAATATGATATTTCCTTTGAATTACCCTATCAGTTACACATGGAAGCCCAAATCGTTGAAAGTTCAAAGGAAATATTGAAAGCAAATGGTTGCTTATCAGTATTGTGCTCCGAAGATCATACATAAATCGGAGAAGAAATTGAACTGTCAAAGTTGAGTTGTCCTATTCACACAGACAAATGCCATAATCGAAATGCGGTAGAACACAAAATATATATGTACAGTATATTAATAATTACAAGCATCTGCTGTCATGCGAATCCTATCAAAGTATAATACTTTCTCGTGCCGACCATTGAATTATTACACTTAAGTAAATATGATTATACAAGTACATAGTCACAAGACATCTGAGCGTTTCAATAAATTTCTAATTATAATTATTGCACTGCAATGCATGTGGAAGCGAGTATATACGTAGGTCAATTTCAGTGTAATCTTCCTGCATTCAGATAGAAATATACAAATAATATGTTTGCACAAGTTGTGTAATTAAATTATAGGATACAGATTACTAAAACATTCATTAGCTAAATATTAGCCTCAAGCTACACGCATTTATAATGCATTGGACCATGCTAATGTATGTGAAGGACATAACGAAACAAAATTCGGGTATTTCGTGGCCAACTTCTGCCTCGAAATATTTATATATTATTACTTTCTATCTTAAAGTTTTATACTTCAATATTTCCGATTTCATTTTTTGTCCCAATGCAAAAAGAAAAATAGTTATCGGCAAACAGAATTCACCGCAAAGTTATGGACCTTTTAATATTTGATAAAATGCCAGGGGCTTCTATTTAATTCCGCCTCAACCTTCACGAGCAAAATGCATGCAAGAGAATATCGATGTGTATATACATATACATACTCTTGCAAATAGAAGTTGGAGATTTGGTACTGTATGGGCCGTTGCACTCTAATCTCAAAGCGGGCAGAAAAGCAAAATTGACAATGCATACAGTAAGATCGAATTGAAACATGTGTTTCAAGGAATGTATTTATTTTGAGGGAGAAATTCAAAAGAAGTCAAGGGAAAAGTAATACCATTATGAACAGCTTGCATGGCAGCACAAATGTTGGCGTAAATACATCGTTTCAATCTTATTTCGGTGTGCACAACTTGCTCATGTAAATAACGCTGTTGTCTATAGCCATGCATTGACAATCTTTTTCCAAAAAACTTTCTCATCCAAATATATGCAATATCCGTACTGCTCTTTGAAAAAGAAAAACAGCCAGTCGCAAAAGTCCATGCAGTGAAAGAATATGTTTTATCCGATTTAAGTTTGCCGACAAAAAATGAATCAAAACGGACTTATACCTGGAAATATGAAATTGTTTTGGACGTGAATAGTAATTGGAACCTTATCTCAGCACTACAATTTACATAAATACACTGCTATATGATATACAGTATAAGCTTACACATAATTTTAGAGGTGAGTTGTCGCGAATTTTGAAGGTTGGACTGCTGTAGTTTGTATCTAATCCTATACAAACAACGACCATACATTGCCTGTTGAAAGGGGAAGACAGGGCGACCATAATCCAAAAATCAGCAAAAACAAGATCACAGAAGAGCCCAAAATACGATTTTGTGATAACAAAATATTCTATATTTTTCGGAATATCTGCAGATGGTTATCTTGGCTTCGTTTTCTAAAAGTGCGTGAACAGGGTTTACTTTCAAAATGCGTGACAGCTTGCTATTAAATGAAAAGTGTATACTGTTACCATAGTTGCATAATGTAGTTTACTCGTACCATGATCAAGTAATTTGCTAAATTTCTTGTTTCCTGCATGAAGATTTAGGGAATTCCTGTATTAACATAGCCAATATGTGAATGTACCATATATCTGTTGGAAAAAGTGTGTATATAATCTTCAGAAATTTAATACAACACTTCCCATTTACTATTTACATGTTATATATAGCCTGTGTACGTATTCCATAGCATGGATATTTTCCCTCTTCGAGGAAGTATCACCTTAAAATTGTATAAAAAAATTTATAAAGTTTACAACCTGGAATCTTGAGCAAATTTTATATCGTTTTAATATACAACAAAAACATTGTTTGGTAATAGCGCTACTTACAGTTGTCTTTGCTATTAAAAGCTTTTTATAAGTACAGTCAAAGCCGGTTAACACGGCCACATACGTCCTACCTGATTTGGCCACGTAAAACGGCTGGCCAGGTTAAGCGAAGTGATTTTTTTATTAAAAAATTGCTAACATCGATTGCTCTATCATCGTTTTATCGGTACATGGATATTTTACCACATCGGAACATGCTTTTGTCCATTGTTAAATGCTAATCAAGATTAAGAAATAGTAATTTACAATTTGGGTTACTTGTATGCAAACAGATTTTGAATAATCCATGCCCACAACCAGGTACCCGTGCTATAAGACATGACACACGAATGTTCTTTGCGAGCCGAAACACATAAGTTTGTTATGGAACCTACTTCAAAATGTGGATATGGATTATTCCAAATTTGTTTGCTAATTAAGATGTTCCATAAAGAAAGAGATGCATTGTGCACAACTTGCCAGAGAGATGAAATTGCCCATGGGGAACAATCAGTGGCTATTTTTTGCAAAACTTTTAACAGGGGAACTCAGTCGAAAGCTTGGCAGTTCGTCAGTTGAGCAGTTCAGCGGAATCTGTCTAATGACCTTGGAATCTGCCGAACTGCGAAATCACGTGGGCGGAATTTGCTCGATGCTGATTGGCCAACCCGACTGCCAAACCGTCGCAGATTTGCGAAGCCAGAATAGCAGGTTTGGAATCCGCGAAATTGCTTAACTGCCAAGCTGTCGTCTGAGTTCCCCTAATATCTCTGATGGGTACTGTGTGCAGAATGTTGGCCTGCCCACAATTTACATAGCATAATGGGGTTTTGTGGCCACGCTAACCGACTTTCTGCCACGCTAAGCGGAGCTTTCAACATGCAAAACACTGCGCTTGATCGGTCCTAGGTCATTCTGGCCACCTCAGCCGGCGGCCACGCTTAATCGATGGCCACGTTAAACGGCTTTCACTGTATTTATGATGTTTGGTAATAACTTATTACCATGCAGTATGTAGTATATTTTACTGTATAATGCCGTGATATTATAAGAATTGTATTAGTCTAGCTATGCTGGTATTATTAGCTATAACTTATTTTTAGGATATACACTATGTCTTCAAGCTTGTAAATATTACAGTGGGGAATTCGTCTGCTACTAATAGTTTATGTTTTAACCAGATCGATTAATGACATGAAATCTTTGTGTAAATATAACTAGCCGGTGAGGGAAAGCTCTGGGGACGTTGTTCTCTCTGGATTTCAAGTGGTTTATGCTATATGTATATAATAAAATACTCACCTATTAATTTATCATCACAAGAAATGAAGTTGTTACTACAATATATACAAAGTCCAAATTGAGCTAGCACGACACCATATAGCCACAATTTTGTTACTTTATTTATGATTGAATTTGCCTGTATACGCTGCCAAACTTACGTAACATAATCAATATAACTTCATGATACAATAGTGAATCCAAGCCTAATTTCCAGCGCCATTTTTATATTCTTTGCCACTTACTCTGCCCCCTTCATTGCTTATACATGTAACTCAGTATATGAACTTCATTCAATTTAGGAGTGAGGATTTTAAATAGATTGTTATGGGATTCACGGTGTGGATGTAGGCCCTATATCTGCTGAAGACGAGTAATAAATAACGCTGTGGCTGTGCACTGCTATTGTAATAGTACTACTATCAGTAATAGCTATGAGATAAATGATTGTTCGGCCATTTTGTATCCATATGATTCGCACGCCCCCTGTTGACCAAATATGGTTTGTTCGATATTGCGATCGATTGGATGGATAGATGCTCCAAAGCCATTAGCGCTTAGTTGAAGGCCATTTTGGCTAGGACAATCACATGGACCCCTGCTTTTGACACATCTATAAGTCCATTTCTGCGTCTGGTAGCCATGTATGAAAGAGTAATACAGGTTGTACACCACAAACCTGGTTGCTCGAGTGTCATCATGGCGTCGCTATGCACCAGAATAAAAATATGATCCTGGGATATGTATCGATCCGAAACCTTAAACTCCTCCGAGGCTTGCTTCTGTCGTAAAATTTTATTATTTCGTGATCACGTATATGGCTCGCATTGCATGTGAGCAATACGAGAATCAGATTGGTGTTGTTATACTTTGTAGCATTTGTACGATTCTATCTGCATGAAGGGAGGTGGGTGTATAGGTGTGTGACGTCAGAGGATTTCTTTTCATAAATATAAATGTACTTAGATAAAAGCAAAACTTTGCTTCTGGATTCTTCCATAACGCCAGTGTGTGTGCTTCTGTTATGTGCAACCAGAGAATCGTTAAGAATGTCTTGGGGATTGATTCTCTAAATATAAATTATATACAACATACACACGCATACATTTTTACATATGGAAAGAGCTTTTTGGTATATTCTTTTGGAAAACAGTATGAAGATGCGATCGATATATACAGAGAGAGATGTAATTATGGAAATGCATTTTATGTAAATGAAATACACCACGATATACAGTATATGTTTTGTTCAGATTTTCTAAATGCTTTTGAAATATAACAAACTTTATGTGACTGCGTGTTTCTTGATGTATAGTTAGGCACTTTTATTTATTTCAAAGATTATTGTGAAGTATGGGCAGATATATAGATGTACATATCTCGTATCTCTAAACGGCCATCAAATTCATAAGATTGCTATAATTTCTGAGTTATTGGCTACTGAAGTTTTATGATATGAAGCAGAACTCCAAACTAAATTATCTCAGTATGCATAAAATGTGTGAGATAAATTCATTTTGGAGGTCAAAAACGTAACCATTGCAGTAACCGACATAAAACGGATCGTAACTTTGTGAACATATAATTTTTGTATAGCTTTTCCATGTGATGGATATCATCTTAATTATATTTTACAGATGGGGAAAGTTTCAGGGGTGTTATAAAATCTTATTGGTTCACTGTCCAATCATATTGGCCACACTAATTCGACATATTCGTATGAGATAATATTTAAGTTAGGCATCAACCTTTTTATGTTATAAAGGCTTCTTGGCATGCATGAGTAACTAATTTTCATGTTAATATTCTGTGAACGGCTTGTGGTATCACGTGGATTGCCCTTAAATGTCAAATTAATATCAAGAAGATGTTTTCTTACTGAAGATGTCCAATGAGAGCATGCTGTCACTTGCCAATGCATAATGATGCCTTGCTATATACGTGATGACCTTACTTGATAACCTAGCTTGCGATAATAGACAGGGTCTAAAGGTGAAACGATCAGGTTAAGAGCTATGCTGGGATGGAGTGATATCATATGAATTGGAACTCCTGTAATATTTGGGAAACTTGTTCAGGGTTGGTGGAATGTGTAAAATTCACCCAATATAGATTCTGACAATCAGTCACAGATATTTGTTGCGTTTAAATGGTGTACAGTTTAAGAAAACGCTTGAAATATTGTGGCATTTCGATTGTAATTTCAGTTTCCCAGCTTAATTAAACACAGCTAGTCTAATTAGATGAATAATAGTTCATTTACGCAAACTCCACACAGTTCACATTGAAGCTGACATGATCCTTAATTTTGAGAAATTTCGATATCAAGTGAACGTGATGTTTTCCACATTGAAATATTTTCTTACTAATTTCTTTTGCACACATCAACGACTTTAATAGTTAATTTAAGATATCACGGTTTTTCGTACCTCATTATACACTGGTATTATTTTTTGTATTCGACCCATCCAATATGAAACCCACAAATAATTGCTGAATCTATGCAGAACCACTAACTAAATAATAAACTGAAATAGGGTGTTATTAATGTTCCTTACTAATGCTATCATCCAGTATTGGAAGAGACTATTCGGTACCGCTGTTTTGTCCCATGTGGCTCACATTTAAGCAACTCATTACTCTTTATTTTGATCCTGAAATTAAAAATAATGGTCCATTGAAGAATGCTGCTTCCAAATTTGCTATCGATTTTGTTAGGTCCATTTACTTTAACGCACCATATTTAGCTCTTGACAGTAAATTATAGGAAGTTTCATTAGGTTAATTTTATCAGCATCATAACAGGTCTAAGAATTGTATTGACATCAAATCAGAGTCTTTATGACTGAGTTGGGTAAATTTTGTTGCACTCCGATGTGACGAAATCACAGTTATAAGCAAGATGGCGGCGCCCATAGCTGTCCATTGTATGTGCTATACGTATATAGGGCCTACGGAGTCAACATTGACCATTAACAATATAACGAAGCGATATTAGCGATTTTCCTGAGCTGCAATTCAATATAGGATTTATGTGCAGCATCTTCAAAGTGAACAACAGCACACAGAAATGGATGAACTCCTTCATATGTATATGTCTAAGTTTTAAATGACGTCATTCACATCTGATAATAATCTATTGAGGGTGTTGGGCACTTCAGCAAACCCTAATTCGCATACAGATTCATCATTAAAATGCCCACTTACTGTACACAGTATGTAAACTTCCATTAAGCATGAGTTGTAATTCCCAGAAACGAATAAGAAAAGTTACCCTATATTGTTTGCATTGCCTAATATTATACTATACTAAGCTGAGAACTACATTCTGAATGAACGGCCTTCAAATATTGACATTGCTCTAGTGAATTGCACGTCTTATCCCATGCTGAAATAAATCTAAATGGCTTTCATGTAGTACTACTTCCAAAGTTGAATGATCACTGAGCTTTTGATGCCATTGATTTCCTGGTATAATCATTGTCCCACAGTAACCATAGTGATGGACTCTCTCTACCCCTTCTATTGTGCAGTCTGCAAGGATTATAAAGAGAAGGAAGAATTCTTGAACATAATCTTTTTAATGTTCCGGATGAAAGGAAACTTCTTTGTGGAGCCGTTAATAGAAATAGAGAAAGTGTTGCTGATGCGTGTCTGCATTTCAGAAGACACTTATCTTTTCTGGAGCAACAGAATTTCCTCTAAGCTCTAGCTGCATCAGCAGGTGTTGACTTTATTATGACGGAAGAAGCAAGTTTTCACGCCCCATAAGGAATATTGCAAAGATTATTTGCATTGGAACGATGTGCTCCAGTGATAAACATGGCCGCAGTTTGCAGACTAGCACGTGACTTCCGCACCGTTCGATATTTTGGCACCGGATGTGACGTCACATGCCATATAGTTGGCGCATGCCCAGAACGCTCCAGCACCATCCCCGTTCAACTTGTGTGTACGAATAAAATTCCAAATTAAGCTAACGAGATTAATTACCAGATCAATGAGCTGGGTGAGTTTTAATCCGAGCCGCACGATGACTTGCTCAGAGCTGTTGCCCACCGGTCGGATCAAACGGTTGTAGTTGCTCATCAGGTCGTCGTACAGTCTTCTAGCATCAGGGTTGGCCAATGTACCCCTGTAGGTGGTCACTAGGAGCGAAGAGACGAGTACCAATAGTCTGCGAGTCAACACAGCGGCCTTCATGCCGAATTACTGTGGTATGCAGTGAAGCAGCCGTCTTTCTTCACTGATGGTGACGATGACCGTCCTCTCACAGGAAGCTCATTTTGCCTCTTTCACTTGCCTCTCTTTCTCTCCTCTTCTAACACGCGACCAGCCCCCGAGGGCTGATTTCCACTATCGATCTGGTGGACTCGGGGCGTGGCGAAGAGATGCGTGTCTGTGTGTTGGATGCTGGATCGAGCACTTGACGCTGCGGATGCTGCGAAAAGCAAGCTTGCGATGAAATCACGATGATGCTCGCGATGC
>WWPM01020178.1:0-13268 GCA_023279145.1 Glomeris maerens | reverse complement strand
GGCATGCATGTTACACATTTGTGTTGAAGGTAAACAAGCTAAAACAGTACAAATTAAGAACAAATTTACTTGTTTTGTAACAATACAACAGAAGATTTTCTACAGAAAAACGTTGATTTCTGCAGAAAATCTACAGAAGGAAGGCCAAAAAACGCCGGATAATCGAAGGGCCGGATTATCGATGGAGGACTGTATAAATATACAGCTCGCTAATCCGGACCCCGCTGATCCGGACGCCCGCTAATCCGGACTGGCAAAATAATTAATATTTTCTGTACGGCTAACGCGCGTGACCGCTTCCCAACTGAGCAGTAAGAAAGCGCTGACCAATCAGAAAGCAGCCAAGAAGCGAATAAATTCGGGAAAACAAAAACACATAAGGCCCCATATAATTAATTAATAGATTCCCGTCCCCGCGCGCACCACTGTTTTTTTCAAGCAAAAAACGTGAGTCAGATCGTTTCATAGGCAAAACCATTGAAGATTTCGTGATGACGATCAAGCTAGGGCTTCATGACGAGGTTTGAGCGCCACTTCACATTCAAATTACATAATTGCAATTTAGAATACAAAATGAAAATAAAAACCGCACGCGCACATGCATTTATGTGGATTTCCGGACGGGAATCTATTAATTTATTACCGTAAATTCTCATTTAATAGCCCAGTCTCTATTAACCCCCCAATCCCTATTAGCACCCAGGAAGAAATAACGCCCCCTCCCTAATAACGCCCCATGGGGGATTAATTGAGTCGCAGTGTTGGAATGTTAATGCATCCGTTTTGGAGGGAAAATTCTCGATTGCCCTTTGTCTTTCTGACGAGTCACCAATTCCGGATTAGCGAGCTTTTACTGTATTATGTTTGGGGGCCCTGCCAGCTGCATCTATTCCTGTTGCTGCATTGTACAGCATTTATATACGAGGTTTTGTTTTTGAAATGGTTTTGTTTCACACGTGGAAATTTGTATTTCATTTCGAATTCTTGCAAGTTGAATACGACTAAGTAATTTTAGACTATCTATTACGGCTTAACATTAATAACTGTCTGAAGCATTTATTTATATTTACTTGATCGTACTTACACTTTCTTACAACGCTCTGTGGTGTACAAAAATCGTCAACCATACTTTTCAACACATCATATTGTGGTCGCAAATTCTGACCGATTGGGCAGCTCTGTATTTTTCTTAGAAGGCAATCACCTACATCTGTCATTATCCTGGAAAAATGATACTTTGCAGTTATACATAATCTATATATAATACAAGTATTTGGCTATGTACCGTTTTGCGTATATATGTATTATGTTTTATACGTATTCCCTGTCCTAGAAGTTGACTTAAAATTTCTGATTTGGCAATAACAATTGCGAACGAAGAACGTGAACTCGATTTTCCTTCATTCTGATCTTTATCAATTTGAGTATAATATCTTCAATATATTACCGGCATCGTGCATCAAAATCTGTTGGCACGATGTCTTTGGACGTTGCTTCAAATCCGGTTGCACATGCCGAAATTGCTTCTAGTGTGCATTCTTCTGCGACAGAGATTTGCACACAGAATACTGAAAACAAATAATTTGATAACGTTATATGTACAGTATTACTGTTTTGAATTTTCTAAAATCTTTCCGCAATCTGTTTTAATACCATGCTACTAATTTCTACAATAGACGTTCACAAAATCTTGCGCCCTTATTTGCACTGATTTTAACTGCTTTACAATTCTAATGTTGGCATATAGCTTGTTGCAGTATTCTGTTTCTATATATGGCGCCAAAATTTGCTATATCGAGAGTCGACTGCATTTCAAGACACGAATGAAGATGTGAATACTCCTTCATTGATTTTTAAGAAATTATTGGAAATGCATATCCATGCAAAGAAATCTCGTCTTACCGCAACTTAATATGCAAGCAATTGCCAAATGGGACAACATTTTCTCCTTTTAAGTATAGTTCTTGGCTGTAACATCCACTGCGTGTTGGGGTTGCTGTGCAATGTTTGGAATATCATGTGAATGTGTAGGGAGAAAATAGCAAGCATAGGGTAAAATAATGTGAAAACGTTGTCCTTGTAAGTATCCAATTAAAATAAACTCGTCCAATAGTGAAATCAAGGGGCATAGTGTGTTCCTGGTATTGCAATGTGGAAATTGTCGGCGTTGAATTACATGGTAACAAATTGAAGGTTGAATTGGTAACATTAATGCTTCATTGAAAAAGATACTTCACTAAGTAGGCAGAACACTGTCTTTTTTTTACATGCCGGCTAGCTTCAGACATTACGCCATCTTCGGAAGAGTGAAGGATCTTTTGCATGTCTTGTGAATTAATGCGCAGTGGCACCAACACACCCCTTATTCATGCTTGTCGAGATGATTTTATGAGCCGGCAACTCATCAGTTTATTCTGATTTGGAAAACGATGTCTGAATTTGTAACTGCAGCTTGGCATTTCAGTTTCACATGGAAACTTCTCGAGCTTTTTCTCAATTAAATGCAAAAAGATTTTGCAATAATTTAGTTTAATTTCGGAATTGATGAATAGCATAATGTCAATATGCAAATTAAGAGGTTATATTAACCAATTAATGTATAAAACAAAGCCAATTTCAGTTCTAAAATTACTGCCAGGGATTTTCGCTTTCACAAAGAAATGGTACATATAGTATTAAAACATGAATTTACTTCCCATTTGACTGTGAAATATTGGTAATACCTACAATATTAGAAGAGGCTGTATGAACACGATCCCCTTAAATTAATTTTTTCACAGGATCGTGCTTTGTTCTATGACCGAAAATAATCGCATGAACACAGAATTATATACAGTATTATTTTGTTATTTCAAATTAAATGCCGTTTTTCTTGCCCCGTGTCTTGCATCACACGTTTAATCCATGAATACACGGGTATTATTTTATTTAAAAAATACCTAATTCAGTTTATAGGTACATAAAATGGTCGTTATGCCCAACAATCCAAGCGAAAATGTTAATGTATTTGCGGAAGATTTGAAGAAGTCGTACGGTTTGCAGTGTTTTGATCCTTCTCTGTATTTGTTGCACTGTGGAATGAGGAAAACATGATTAGACTTTTCATTAAAAAAATTGAAAGAATTAACATTTGTTACCTCCTTCGGTTTAAAAATAGTTTCCATGGCAATTCTCACCACCTCTTTTGGGTACAATGTTGCGTTAGCTTCACATTTTTCTGCTGTCACTGAAATCGCACAGCCCAGCGTCTGTTTCATAGCGCTATCGAAAAATATAATATTAAATTTTCTATTCTTTAATTGATACTGGGACCTCATTACCAGCATTTCTGTGCAACTGCTTTTTCCTGGGTTGCAGGCCTTGACATAACTTCTTGAAACCGTTCATTGCATTTGTCATAATCGGCGCTGATGTTAATATAACAATTTTTGTATTTATCGTATTCTGTTAAATTAAATAACGGAATTTATTAATATTCGAACATTTGCTTTAAAAAATTGTCAGAATAATGCAATATGAGAAATTGTATATCTGCATCATGAAATATGAGTTCTTTTGGAATAATTAATTACTAAGCTTTGGGTTTTGATATTCTGATAATGTCATAATTTTACATGGGAAATTTAAATTGTCTCCTTGTGTGGTCTTCCAATTTATAATACAAGTAAAACTCGTATTACGTCTAATTATATTACATCAAATTTCGACTTTCATGCACAATAAGACACATAAAATAATCTTTTTACCAGATGTTTCATGGCAATAAACTTTTATTGTTTTACCAACCCGGTTTCAGTGTGCTGTGAAATGTACAAATGGAGCCTAGCATTTTCCTTGCATCATTATGCTTATATTGCGTATATGATGCTCCTTCACAGGCTGTAAACTTGCTATGGTGACAATCAGGGCCGTTAAGCGTGCTGTCAACGCAAAAATGAAGTTGCATTTATGTAATTTAAACAGATAGTCGTACCAGTAGAGTATTTTTGGCCATCATTGGATCAAACACCAATTCATGCAGCTATGCATTTTTAATATCATTGACAAATAGTTATCTGTCGACTATGTTAATTTCTACTCTGTTAACACTTGCAAACTTAAACCAAACGAAGCACTGTATTCTTAAGATGTCACGGTTAGCATGTGTGAACAGTATACCTGCAAGCCATTTCAAAATCGCCTGGAATTAACCAATTGACGCATGACATAATTCCACCTGGATTGCATTCTTCTTCTCCAATGGTATACTGCACGCTGAATACTACAGTGACATATGAACATTTGAAACAATTATTAAAACAAATGTTGCATCCATTCATGCTCCCCGCATCTTTCCATTGATCATTCATTATGCGTTCCTAATAAAGATGTGGGGAGCATGAATTATAGATGTTACATTTTATGTAGGTTCTACTTGAAAACCTAAGCGTTTGGGGACGTAGGTTTATAGGAACTTTGTCTTGTTTTCATGCAGGGAAGACACCCTGTAAGTTTGTCCCCTGACTTGTGAAACACCCTGTATATGGTTACATCCCTGAACCAGTCTATAAAGGGACACATGAACATTTTGGGTGTGGCAAAACAGACAAGTTTCCAAAATGCATTAGCATTATTAACTAACTTTTATTTACATATTTGAATCGTAAATGCTGTCTGAGCAGTACGTAATAAACATATTTGCTTTGTTATGAGTAATATTTTCTTTTATCCGCGTAAAAAAAAGCCGCTTTATTGATGAGCTTACCGCAAATTATTGCGCAGACAGTTTCCAGGGTGAACATTTTGGTTTCTGGCTGGATTTATTTCTGTCCTCAGCAAGAGTTGCCAACTCTGGTTCTGTAACGTTGCTGCAGATGGGAATTTTGTGAATATTGTGCTACTGTTTTAGTATGGGTATATATTCTTTTTCAGCAAATTTCCGGGTGTGGCTTCAGATTGTTTGCCCAGTGGAGCAAGCCCGGGAATCGATCCGATGGACTATAACGTGCTCTAATTCTGGCCCTTGCATGCAAAAAGTTTATTTACCTGTTGTTGCGTGCTTGTATATATTTATTGTCAACATGGGGTGTAGCAGACACGCGTAAAGTAAAACAAAATGATGAACCTTTAAAAAAGCTCTGCACTGCTTGTTACGAGAATATGCATCGGATGCAATTTTTAATTGGATTTGCAAGTACATAATGTCTTCTTTTCTAGACGTTTGCTTGACAAATGAATATAGTACAACTTTGAACCACAGATGTCGAGTCTGCTTGTTTTATTAGTTCCCAACCTCGACGACACGAATTTCCGGCCTAATCTAAATATAGTCCATATTAATACATGCTCTTGTGAATATACGAGCAGTTACATACTTGTGAGAAAAAGCCTTGAAATATGATGGTTAAGAGGGACAATGTGTTATAATTCATATCTTTACTAAATGAAAAGAAATCTATGTGTGAGAAATCAATGTTTTAATTCACATATTATCCAGTATACATACAGTAGAACGTCGTTTATCCGCACGTCAATTATCCGCAACGTCAATTATCCGCACACCTAAAACACACTTTTCGCTCTGTAAAATTGTGGTTTTATACTGTATTTTCCATGACATGTGCGAGTAGTGACCAAGTTAAACGCAATCGGAATGTTTTATCAATCCAGAAAAAGGGTAGAGTATCAATAAAACCAATAAAGGTGACTGTTGAAGATCAGAAAGAGGACTTTTTATGATATCAAAGCCTGAAAAGAAGAAATTTTGAGCTGTGCATCGAAGTTAGATAGCGAAGAAGGGTCCAAAAGAAGTACTGGGTGTACTGCACGTGTTTTTCTGCATTAAATAAAAGCCTGTTTAATTATCCGCAAAAATCGTTATCCGCACAACCCTTGGTCCCAATTAGTGCGGATAAACGACGTTCTACTGTATATACATGTTTTATTAACTTTATATATGCAAGTTATAACGGTCACAAAATCATTCTCTGATCATAAGATCTCATGCAGCAATCATCTCAGTACATGCATTCAAATTCATCATCTGTTTAAAACATACCTGTTCTCCGCATCTTACATTATTGCCTTTATTAACTTAATTAGTTCCCTAAGTTAAATATAGTCTTTTAATATGAGCAACCGTTATTAAACTGGTTCTGATCATGCAACTACTGTTGGTGTTCTTGCTAAATCCTTTCTACAATGTAATAAATTCGGCTGAAAATACTGTATTGAAATTTTAACGCTAAAAGTCTAGTAGCATATCCCATAGAATTTTGTAATTATTTGATTGAAAAACTTAAACTTGTGAATTACTAACAGTGTATTGACATATGACTTCAGCACATGCTATTGTATGAAGCCGAGAACAGTTATTTGAATCGTAGTAAACGAAAATGAGACAATTTCATATGTACCATAACTGGAAAATGATGTAAGCATTAATGCAAAGCTAAAAGGACAAACAATGCGAAGATGGCTGTTTTGCTGATTATATCACTGCATCCTGCTGAGGGTTGGTGACATTCTTTTGACAGCATTCTTTTGCTATTGCACTATAGAAATGAATATGCCATCTATACACTGTGACACTACAGTACATACATATATTTCCCATTTGGAAGTCATGATTTGCTTACCACAATCCATGAAGGAGAATCTGATTCAAATAATACTGCAATAGAGTTCATAATGTATGCTGAAGCTTTTACTCCGCAATTTTCTTCAGCTTGTGTCACCAAACAATCTACCATGTCCTTTATTGCACTATGAAACACAATCGACCATACTTAAATTCTATAGTTATTGATTTAAAATAAATTGAATATTAGTTTTTAAATATTACTGACCAACACTGCGCTTCAACCTTACTGTCATTGGAATGCATTAAATATGGGTCAATGCATTTCTTCAGTCTTCTGTCTATTGAAGTAAGGCACACCCGGTATTGCTCGTATCCTAAATTTCCAGTGTAGCAGTTTTAGTTGCATAATGTTTATAAATTGTCACAATATAAGTTTGCAGACCTCCATACCATGCAAGACGAAGTTAAGCATGTATATATGAACTTAAATGAAGTATTTGCAAGCTAAGTACTCTCATTCACTTTGTAATTTAAAGACAAAAAATAGGTGAAAGAACATTTAACACATTGTGTCAACATAAACATTACTATTCATCGTTTGTAATTAGAAGGTGAGAGAATTTTGACAAATGCAAGTCATCTTGGAGTCACTTATGTATGACCCTCTATACCTTACATTTGTCCAAGTTCTCTCAAAAATTATATATGAGATATCATGTCAAACGCTCAACAACATTTTAAATATTGTTATATACTCTGACCAGTTTTCCCGCTGCTGTCTTTGACACACATGGCAGTTATCAAATTGGCTAGAACACTTGTAAGCTCAACTGAAGTGTTTTCCACCTGTGATGCTTTGTTACCGTCACATGTCTCCATGTTTCCTTTTACACATTGCATTGTCTTGTTCAGCATTCTGCAACAATTACAAATATTGTATTTACCTTTTCTGTCTTCGTGAAGTTAACTTTGTTATAACTTAAGAAAGTAATTGTGTAAAATAGCAGGTGCTGTAACTGCGACCAAGGCTTCTGAGTGGGAAAGTAGGTTCAGGTATAGTAACTTTATGCGGAAAATCAAATGGTTTTTGGACCCAGGCATGTTTATTGCATCACATTAGGCTAATTTGCGCGTAATTATCGCACAAAGGTCCCAAACGAGCAATTTATTTGTATACATCAGTTATTACTGAAGATGACATTCTAAACACTATTACATTTGTACGAGAATGTGCACAAAAACATACTGTACCTACAGTGTTTGTTCAAATCCGGTGGGAGTATGCTCGCGATGTTATTTTCTAAAATCTTAGGAAATCCTTGCGTACATTGTGCGATGGAATCAATTCCGCAGTTTTTTTCTAAGCAAAAATAGAAATATTCAAATGTTTTTATTGAAACTGTGAATTTTCATGAACATGCGATATATCTAAGGAAATGCTAATATGAACAGAGCAACAAATCGCATGCGTTATTACAAATCCTGACATGTAGGTAATTCTTCTGAATTTCACATGGACTGTAGTTACACTATCATGGAAATCTCAGTGGTATATTGATTAATTGGAAAACCATTTAATCAGTATACTCGTTTTATCGTTTTGATGCCAACAATGCGCTCCTGCATGGTCACTACGTGCTAGTAAATACAATATTTGAAACGACGTTTAATCGATGCTCATATTTGCAGACCTTGGCTTTTGCTGGCTTGCCAATTAAAAGTCATGTAGTTTCCACTGAGCTCTCATTGCTGGTAGTATTTCATTGCAAGGAATGCTCGTGCCATACTTTTTTGCTGATCAATGTAACAGAATCACAAATTGTTTGTCCTGAAAGAACTGTTTGGTCTCAGTCGAGTTTTGATTAATTATATTTCTCTGCAGCTGATAAAATAACTGCAACTATTAGTAAAATTATGTACAGATTTGCCCCTGTTACACTGACTTCACCACCAAACGTATGGCATTACTGGTTGGGTGGTGAAGAGAGCATTTAGGAGAAGCGAAACTGAGTAAGATTGTATGATTACTTCTCCATTTTACCACTATCACAAAAACTGTTTTATTTCAAGCTCGTCGATGACGTCACAAGCAGATGTCCCCCTGGATTATAATGTACTTAAATATGTATGTCATCATTTTTGTCATCCGTCGCTTCCTTTCAAAGTTATTAACAATGCGACCAGACTTTTCCGACAACCTGTATATGCAGAATGAATTTGTGGGGCGAAACTTTCATGTTTTGACATTCCTATTAAGTTTTTTCCTGTTTCTCTCTTGTTAAAACGAAAGATAAAAACGTGTGATAAATCGTACTGACTTGAGTAGAATAAGGAAAGTGACAGCAGGAATAACAATTGTTGGCCTTGTGTATATGCTGGATTAGGAAAAGTTCGTGGCATTTACAGTTTTTTAGCATCGCGGTCAAGGCAGAAATAACAAAAAACATGTCTGCGCAAACTTGACTTTCTAATGTTATGTTAGGCTATGAATTGTGTTGATTCTGTGAAATAGGAATGAATAATTGATCCACGTTTCTCAACAATGCAATGACGCTTTAAAATTTGCCGAATTATTTATACACTGTTGAAAGATCATTTTGCTGCTGTCCGCCTGCAGGAAAATATCAACTTAAAACTACGTATAACCTTCACTGGCATTTACTGTGCCATATTAAGTAATATTTCGCAGCTGATAGCCTTCTGTATCAGGCAATTAACTCAAGGAAGTTCACAAGTTTTACTATTTCCTTAATTCACGAATCACAACCGCGTATCTGCTCGAATTTATATTAATTTTTATGGCAAATGTCGAACAATTGGCTCTACATATAGGTAAATGTTACTTTATAGGTACATAGTCTACCAATCACAGACCAGTGCAGAGTTCGATATATGATATAGTAACTTATAATTGCATACTTCTTACATATTTAAAATATCAGAAGGTCTATCTGTAAAAGTATGAAAATGTAGAACTTAAGACAGTTTTATTGAAATAGACTTTGCTGATATCTCGCATTTAGTGAAATAATTTTTTCAAGGGATTACAAAACTGTTCACTTTTAAATGTAGGCTATAACTGTTGTTTTTCTTTAGTTACGTTCACTTTAATGCAAGCTGAAATGGCCATTATATTGATGGACATATACTACATGATATACTTACGTTCTTTAGAGGGGGTCATTTGACAAATGAAAGTCATATTCTTATGCTGATTGTTGCACTGCAAATGGGTTCCATAAAATATTAGGGTCAAGAGTGAGTTACAATTTGCATATATGTATATGTATACTGTATTGTAATTTACCTCCATTAAGATAATGTTGTGTGCTTCCGTCAATTTTTTTGCCTTTTCAGGGCCACAAGTAGAAGTCGCCCATGTCGCCATGCAATCGACAAATTGGTTTATGGCGCTTAATATTAAAACGTCAAACGTTCTTTGACATGTAATTTTGACACATTTAAAGTTTTTATTGTGGCTGGAGCATACCAACATGTTCTTGCATCGCTTTGTAGCAAATGCAGTGCTGATTTTCCAATGTTTTTGAATAATTGCAGTTTGCAATCAGTATTTTCACTCCAAATGCTCTTCAGGCAATTGTCTTGTACTTCGTATACTGCCAAGTTTATAGTCTCATTTAATATCTGCTTGTGTCGTATATGGATTCAAATACAAATTATACTGTGAAAAGTAATTTCCTTACGCCTTCTCACTGGACTGTCGTCACTGCACGTTGCATGCCAAGATTTTAATATAGAATCCACATGGGTTGTTTCATAAAACTTTGCTCGTTGTCCTGGGTCTCTGATGCAGTCATTGGCGTATCGTTTCACACAGGAAATCGCATGTTCCAATAATCTGAAAGCAAAATAAGAGTTCTGTTTTTATAATTTTTTGACCATTTACATTTTCTGTGTGCATTCTCCGGTTATGATCGACTGCAAAACTTTATGGTTGTCGCATTGATATTGATTACTAACCTTTATTTGTAATAATTTTACAACTGCAAACTCAGAACAAGTATGTGAGTAGTGAATACTTTTCAAGCACAAGCAACATAAAATAACTTATACTTTAATCGATGGCAATCCAATTACATTGTTTGCAAATTTTAAGTGAAAATTACGACTCGGAACTTCGGACAGATTGCAGATTTTGTCAGGCTTACCGACAAGTTTTGTTGAAATCTGATGGGGCATTTCTTGATAGTTCATCTTCTAAGTGCGCTATGCATGACTTCTTATCTTCATGTTTGCAAGTTCCATGACTAGCCGGGAAATGCAGGGAAAATGCTGCAATTCCAACATATTTCTAAACACATAGTTTAAAGTTTTATGCGCGATTGCTATACAGTAATACAGTAATACTATGACACAGTAGCATTAGGCCTAGCTAGTTATTGTGGTAAAATCGATCCAATAGCCAAATTTTGCTCTTCAATCTGATGAAAGAAATTATTTCTTCTACCTACTAGTAATCGCTTGTAGACTTTATGAATATATAACTTACTATATGCGTGACCTACAGCATTTCTCACACTTGTAAGTGTATAATAACTTTCCAAAATTTACTGGAACTGAACTGATTCTGTTAGTATTTATTTGCAATTAATGCTTTCAATGCGCTAGCTGTCTTAATTTCCTATGCTAAACAAAGTTACAATTTTTACGAATTTATGCGCACAACAAAGAAGCTTCCCCACACTACATTTGTTGATTGATAGCAATTTTGAACTGCTTCTTCCTGCACCATCCTTTTGTAAACAAATTTTCGACTGGCTTGGGGCAATTTGCCAAGCTTCTTCCCGCATTGCGTTTTTGGATCATTTGACATTTTCCATTTTATATACGAACTATATATTCAACGGTTTCGTTTTATTATAAGTTCTGAAACGTGATTCACATGCTCCACTTTGAACTGCATGTCGTGAATAATATATTAATTTTGTCGACAACTATGTTGATAAATCAAACAAATATGCTGGACGGTCATCGATTTTTACCAAATACGAGCGCTTTTGAAAGAGCTAAAAACTAGCACATTGGAAACGTAGTTTATATTGTCAATGACTTCGAAAAGGCCATATACCATACAGTATATGCATCACAAATGAACTGTGCGAAACCAAAATAAATGTAAGATCATGCACACACAATGTTTCGCGGGTTTCCATTTAGCTGTTGCAGAGATGCTAAATTTTCCCAATTGGGAAATATGTACCATGCATACATAATTAGATAGTTGGTCTTACCACATGCGAATACGACGATTGTTTGTGATAACATAACCACTTTTGAGGGGTTAATAAACTGCACGAACAGTTTCTATTTAAGTTGATTTTCTCTTTTCCTGACTATGTATGATCCCTCTGACGAGTTTGCTATTTTGATGCTGTTTGTAGATGCGACGTGTAGCGGTTTGTTGTAGAAGCTCATACTCTGCACCAGGCAACCGCGTATTTTGTGACGGTCATTCAACGACCTATTTCCCAAAGGGCTATTGATCCAATTAATTGGTATTGTTATATGCCTGATGCAGAGCTGTGCCATACTCCATCATTATACAGTTTGGTCGTTTTTATAGTTACAGGAGTACATTTGAATACCTTGTTGGAATATGGTGTACATTACACATTTCCAAACAGGCTATCTACAGGGTGATTCAAAATTCGATGTACAAACTGATAGGGTGTATTCCTTGCATGAAAGGAAGACATAAAGTTCCTATGAACCCATGTCCGCAAATGCTTAGTTTTTTAAGTAGCACCTACATAAAACGTGACATCCATAATTCATGCTCCCCACATCTTCATTAGGAACGCATACGAGTCCGTAATAAATGATCAATGGAAAGATGTGGGGAGCATGAATTATGGATGTCACATTTTATTTTAGGTGATACTTAAAAATCTAAGTGATTGGGGAAATAGGTTTATAGGAACTTTACGTCTAGTTTTTATGCATGGAATACACCCTGCAAGTTTGTCCACTTATTTCAGAAACACCCTGTATATCCATTACGTATTTGCTTTCCAATTAAATACTCTTCCAATTAAAAAATTTGTAATCTGAAAACTTTTAGGCAACTTGCCGTTTGCAATATGCCATTTTATGATAAATGACTCATTTCTGTTTTTGTCAGATGCTATAATTTCAACTCAAACCATTGCGACTGTTGCATCCTACATTAGATATTGCTTCCAATTCCGTTGTATTTTCAATTCAACATTTATTTATTGATCTCTAAAGAATCAAGTGAATACAAAAAACAACAACAAATTAGTTGATAAAATCAATCGTCAATCAAGTAGAAAACTGTAATACAAAGAGGTTTACAATGCAGGAAATGAGTTTGTAAAACATGATGAAATTAGTGCAGTCTAAATGAGATCGGTGACGTTTGGAATTGCATATCAATTGGTATTTGCGACAAACACACTTATTTGTGGCACATTTCGATTTGCATTCACATTTTCTGAAACAATGCCAATTTTTGAACGTCAACGATAGCGAATCCGTTAGTATGCACATTGCCTAGATAAAATGCGGAAAACTCTTGATTCCACACTTTAACGGAGTAAATCATTAATCAGCAGATTAGCTGGACAATGTGCACATTTTAGCGGATTTCGAGCTTTAGCGGTAACATATATAAAAATTCATTCTGTCATATTTACATAATACATACCATGTCGGGTTTCAAAAT
>WWPM01020171.1:0-12612 GCA_023279145.1 Glomeris maerens | reverse complement strand
ATGCGTGTATGACTGGTTTAAGCGTTTCCGGGAAGGACTCGAATCTCTTGAAGACGATCCTCGTTCTGGGAGGCCAACCACCAGCACCACACCAGAAATCATCGAAAAAGTTCGTGAGCTACTCCAAAACGATCGCCGCTTATCTGTCCGAATGATGGACAGTGAATTGTGTATTCCACGTGAAATTATCCGAAACATTGTCACCAAGAATTTGGGTAAGCGCAAGATCTGCACAAGGTTTGTCCCACACCACCTAACTGAGGAACAGAAACAACTCAGAATGGATTCGTGTGGGAACATCATCTCAATAGCAGATTCAAATCCTTCGTTTTTGCAATCAATTGTGACTGGTGACGAAACCTGGTGCTTCCAGTATGACCCAGAAACAAAACGCCAAAGTATGGAGTGGCGTGGTGTCACATCTCCGAAGCAGCAAACGTTTCGCTTCCAGAAGACGAGAGTGAAGACCATGCTCATCACATTCTTTGACGCAGAGGGCATAATTCACAAGGAATTTCTTTCTCATGGCAAATCAGTGACTGCCGAATTCTACACTGACGTCCTCGGTCGTCTATTGAAGCGCATTCGTCGGGTCCGTCCGCAGTTCGCTGAACCGGGATCTTGGTTTCTTCTTCACGATAATGCAAGGCCTCACGTCGCTACTAAGGTCAAGCAATTCCTGGCACAGAAACAGATTCCCGAACTTTACCACCCTCCGTATTCCCCTGACCTGTCACCTCCGGACTACTTTCTGTTTCCTCATTTGAAATCTTCAATGAAAGGACACAGATTTCTGGGCATTCCGGATATTCAAGCTGCTGTGACAAGGCAGCTCCGAAGAGAACCGAAAGAGAAATTCTCACAAGCCCTGCAACAGTTGTACACACGTTGTCAAAAGTGCATTGTGGCCCAGGGGGCCTACTTTGAAGGACAGTAAATTGTTTTTCCTGCAATATTTCTTCATGTGCCTTTTTTCGAGTCATTCACTGAACTTTCCGGTCTCACCTTGTATTACGAAAATGCATATATTAAACTCTGTAACAGGGAGTGACCACGATGTTAGTCGCGGAGGAAACCGCATATGGTTTGTGCACGATCCCTTCATGTGACGTAATCTCTATTTTTCATCACGCACTTATAAACTGAAGGTACACCATTGTGTGCACCAGTTAAGGTTCGAAGGTAAATGTAAGCTGTATTTTTGATCGCTAAGTGAAGTCATTATACAGTATAATAAAGGCATTAATTTTCATTCGAAACCAAGATTAGCTGAAAGGAAGTTTTGCGATGCAGTTTATACAATGTTTTAGAAGGAGTTTGAGAAAATTAAGTGCTGTTTTTGTTAGGAAAAATGCGTTTCCTAAAGTTTGTGGGCTTCCCTGAATGTTATTAACCTTGGGATTTATTTCAGTGGTGGAAAATTATGAGTTCAAACAACTTGTTCAAGAGGAGACGAATCCTGTACTCATAAGCATACAAGGACGAAACCCGTCCTTCAATTCACGCCAACCGGTTTCGGTTCAGAATCATGAACCTTCATCAGGGCACCGACACTACATAACACAACATCATTAGCAGGAGAAACTAGTTAATACATACTTAAGAATTATGAAGACGGAATTCATACCCACGGCTTGTTACAAATCACGGAGTCCGATGCACACATGTACAGAAACAGACGAGGGGTGAGAATGTTTGCGTCCCACTGATGTAAGACCATAAACGGCCGAGGGATACATGTAAAGTGAGGGATGCACAGTTAATTACAGCAGCGAGGTTGCTACATTGCGATTAAGGGACAAAGTGAGTGAAAACTGTCGGTCAAACCACTTTGTATACTTATGAGTAAAGGATTCGTCTCCTCTTGAACAACCTTGGGATTTGTTTGTGCTCCTAGCGTTCATGGCCCTTTGGGCGGAGCTTGCTTTTTTATTTTCAGTTCTCTTGTTTTCTTCCTTGAGTTCTGTTGTTGTTGCTTTTGTGCAGAATAAAGAGAACAAACAGCTTCTTGCGCTGAATATTTTTCTCACTTACTTGCTTCACAAAACCAACAGTTTTAAACGGAACCGATGAACTCCAATGGATGCCAATTTATCACATACTGCGTATTATGGAACCTTCAAGTAGTAGTTCCTGAATTCTTATTTTGCGAAAATTTTGTTGGGAAGGACTCTAACATGGCATATATGAGAACTGCCGGTATTATATTGCATCTGATGCAGGGATTACACCCAGGCATGCCAATATTGCAGTACAATAGTAGGCCAATTACCATTCAATTATCGCACAAAGGAAATTTAATCCCCGACTCAGATGCAAACGAAAAATCATGCAGTGAATGGAGTGTGGGCAGGCACATACTGATAGGTGAACCTGGTGGAGATGTAGAATAACTCGTTGTCGTCGGAGAACGAGAACGGCCGAAGGGGCATAGCATTTCCAATGCAGAATCGCTTGTACGACCCATGTAGGGATAGTAATAGCCATCTTCTGGTTCCTGCAGCAGTCGAAGTAGCCAGTATGTTTTCATGTTACCTTTTCCCTTCACCACTACAGTTCCTCTTTCAACAATCTCGTAATGACAATCAGAAAGATGCTGACGAGTGGTCTCACTAATGTGAATTTTCATTGCCTGCAGATGTAGACAACAAAATAAGCCATGCATGTATTTTTTCAAAATCTGATTAAGTATACAGTGATATCTTGTTATAGCGGCTTTCAAGGAAGACTTTGATTTGGACCATTTCATGAACTAAATGTTATATGCTATACCGGTCATTACCATTGTAGGATATACCTGACACACGCACGCACACGCGCGTGGTAGATGTGCATTCTTTTTGTTTTCGCAATAAACCTTTTATAATCATGCAGCTATACCTAAGTATCTCTGCTTAAAAACGGATAATTTTATACATTATACTTACTTCGCCAGTACTTTCCATTCGTGAAGCGGTGTTGACTGTGTCTCCAAATAGGCAATAACGAGGCATCTTCAGTCCTACAACCCCAGCTACAGCTGTTCCAGAATGAACCCCTGCCATAAATCAGTCATTATTGACAACCATCAATTCAGGATACCCTTTTTAGTTAGTCCATCTGTTGTAATTGGCTCACCTATCCGAATCCGGATACACTCTCCTGAAGATGGATTTTGTATGCCAGTCATTCCCTTCATCATATCTAGAGCCATTCCACAAATCTTCTGTGCATGATCTTGGCGTTTTTCTGGTGCCCCTGAGACAATCATATAAGCGTCTCCTATAGTCTCAACCTGAAAGCAGAGTATGAATTTACAACATTACGGAACTGAAATAGAATAACTTTAAATCTAATTTTCCCCGTTCTCTAAAACAGAATAAGAAAATAAATTTTCTGTTTATAGAGCTATATCATTGTTCCCAATTGCATGGCTTTGGCGGTTATGATGAATTTTTAAAATTCCCGACATTCGATTAATTTTATTGTTATATCAGATCCTAGAGACGGCTTACACAGTGTGTTCAGGACTAAATTATACGACTAAAATATTCAGTGAAAATTCGCGATTGCACACTTCATTACGGAGAGAAGTGCATTCGAAGTGATGCGACAGCGCGTCCTGTTGAATGGTTACAGCGCACGCGCATTGTTGTACTCGCACTGCAGCATTAACATTTAAACGTTCAAAACTAATTACTTTATCCGCTGTTTGGTAGGTTTTTGTAATGCTGTTGTGAACTTTGCAACGGATCATTACTCGAATGCTGAAATGGCCGACATTCATGTGATTTATGGCCGAGCACACGGAAACCGCAACGAAGCTCGTCGCCTTTACCAGGAAACTTTTCAGAATTGATCAAGGTGGAAATGTGAGATGATAGATATAGTAAGACGATATTATACCGAATTTTATTCGCATGTCTATGAGTTTTAAGAAACCGTCGTCAAATTTTGAAACTAAATGCTTGCAAATGCGTTTAAATTTGGAAATCAGGATGGCTTTTAAAAAAATTAACCAGTTGGAAACCGCTTGCTACAAATCTTATTGTTGTTGGGCCTAAGTTTTGCAACCCTCAGATCTAGACATAAGGATGCATGCCTTATTTAGAACCACTGAAAATATTTTTCAATTATAACAAAAAAAGACTCCATTTAAAACTGCGTAAATTAATTTTTGGCCAAAAAAATGAAAACAATCAGGTTTATAATGTCGAAGATAATAGATGTTCCCAAATGAAAACAATAAATTTTGCTCATAACTTTCCTTTTGTTTTGAATGTCACTGATCAACCCATTAGCTTATATATTTTAGAGATGTTGAATAAGGGCCAAAAATTTAATTAATATCCCTAGGCCGATTATTATTAGAGAGAATATTCAAAGTCTTGATTACGCCTTGAAGATGACCAATATATCGACTCCGGAAAAAACAGCTTTGGCAGATGAATTAGTCTTGGCTCTAAATAAAATGAGGAAATATGGTTGGAAGCAGAGTCATAAAACTAGTCCGTCCTTTATTTTCGAAATGATGGAGTTAAGGTTATTGATCCTTGATGGATAAGTGACCTGAGGTAATGAAAGCTGATAAAAACAATCAATTGGTGATCATGAATGCTCAAGATTATAACCGGAAATGTTGTAGAATTATTAATGATTCGTTGATTGAAATTGTAACTTTAGAGGAATGGAAATTGGTTAGGAAGTGTCAGAGGATATTTAAAAAAAAACAATTAGAAAATAACAGTTGTATTTTTCCGAATGCTCAGGTTAGAAAGTCCTTAATTTTATCCAATCCGAATATTGCTAGGTTTTATGGACTGCCCAAAGTACATAAACAAGGTTTACCGATGTGCCCTATTGTTTCAGGCATTAATACAGTAACTTATAAACTGGCCCGTTATTTGAGCCAGTTTTTGAACAAGTTAGAAAGAAATAAAATGTTGTCCCTTCGAAATTCGGCAGAGTTTTATAATTTGCTGAAAAACAGAGATGAAATTGATCAACGTTGGAAAATGGTGTCCTTTGATGTTACCAGTCTGTACCCTAATGTTCCACTAAAATTGACCTACCCTTTGGTCGATTATATTTTATATAAAAACGGTTTTGATAGCAAATTTCTGGATTCCTTTCTCCGTTTACTGGTTCTTGTTATGGATTTAAATTATTTTATTTTTTGTGGTAGGATATGTAAACAGTTAGACGGACTAGCTATGGGATCACCCCTGGCCCCTATACTGGCTGACATTTTCATGTGCGATTTTGAGACTAAACTGTTGTTGGCTTTTAAAAAAAATGAAATGGTGGAGAAGGTACGCTGATGATGTTTTTGCATTGTGTAACTGGCAATCAGTTAACTAAATTATTAGCTGATATGAACACTTTAAATAATAAGATTCAATTTATTATGGAGGAGGAGAAGGAAAATCAGTTAAATTGTTTGGATCCGAGCATCACCAGAGGAAAAAATTGTTTTCATGTTGATATTTATCGAAAACCCACTTTTGTCCCCAGATTTATAGATGGTGAATCCTTCCATCCACTATCCCAGAAATTGGCCTTTATATACAGCTATGGGTATAGAAATTTTAATTTAGATCTTGGACATGATAAAGTTGAAATTGAATTGAACTTTCTGAAAGACTGCTGTGAAAAAAACAATTTAGATAAGAAATAGGCAGATAGAATTTTCCACAAAATAATTAAAAAAATGGAATTAAGCAGACTAACTTTACAAAGTGTGAAACATGAATCAGTGAAATCCTTTGTTTCTTTGCCTTTTAATAAAGTAAACTTAAAATTAGGTTATATATTTAAGAAATTTGGCGTCTCTGTTAGTTTTACTGCTGATAACACGCTGTTCCATTATTTACCTAGCTGTACAGATTCTATTCCTTTAAGATATATGTCCGGTGTTTACTGTATTTTATGTGAAGTTTGTTCCAGTGTTTACATTGGACAGACATGTCGGCAATATATAACTCGTTTCCTAGAACATGTTAGGCCAAATCCGAACTCGAATGTTAATAACCATTTTCTATTGGCTAATCACTCACCGAAATATGCCCGTTTGTTTGCAGTAGAAATTCAGTATAACCGCATCCAATTAAATGTTGCGGAATCCACCTTTATTCAAATTAGTAAGAATTCTAGCAACTATAAGTCATTAAATTACCAAGAGGGACCGGTTTTTAGCCGCTTTATAAATTGGCTAGTGTTAGTCACTTCCCCAATATTTGATTTGGAGCGGTTCAAGAAAATCTAACTGGATATCGAGTAAGATTATTTTTTCCGCCTTTCTCTTCAATTCTATTGTTTTCTCGAATGATTTTAAATTACTGTATTATTAGTTGGACGACAACCTGTTGGTTGTATTGTAACGGCCCGGTTTCCAACCGGCCTTACAAATGACCAGGCCCGGTTGCTAACCGGCCTGGCCATAGCAACGGCGTGGTTTCCAACCAGCCTTGCCAAAACAAATGTCTCCCACCTGTTAGTTTGGTGACCTCAAGCTTGAGGGCGCTGGCAGTCCTTGCAGAAAGGCTGTCACCCCTCAGCTTGACCAAGTCGACCTGTCAAGGGTCGACCTGGTGCCACCTGACAAATTAGACTCTCAATGGGGCGTCAGCCTGTCCTATTGAGCACCGCATTGCTAATGCCCTTTGGTCATGTGATGGTAGGTCGGCCAAATTACGAAACCGCCCCGTTTATTCAGTACAAAAGGAGACACAGAGCTTGCAGAGCTCAGTCTGAGTTGAGGCTCCAGTCTCCTCTCCTCTCTCCCTCTAGGAGGACACCATAGTAGGTTCCTTAGGAATTGCTATTAGGTGAGGTCCTTAGGGAAAAACTCAATATTGTGTAAGGGACAATATTGACCTATAAGGGAAGACCTTTAGGTGCAATATTGGGCCCAACACAATATCACAGTGGGAATCACCCACACCCCTCTCCTCCTAGGTAGGGCAGTGAAGATCTCTTAAGGGCGTCGTCGTCGGCCGCGAGCGATGCGCGTCCGGTGGAACGTTCCGAGCACTTGCGTGCTTTGGCGCGAAGCGCTCCTTGCGAAAGACTGATTCCTGTTGCGCATGATGCCGCTCCTGACGTCCGCGCGTTGGGGATGTTGATAGGCATGGGTGCAGAGGAAATCTCTGCAGCTGAAGTCTATGAACGTGTACGGAAGTTGCAGCAGCTTGACGATCACCGTGCCCGACACCCCTCACGTGTGTCTTATGCGTCGCAGACATCATACTATGGCAGCGCTGCGGCCAGCCTGCCTGCTGGTTTGATTCTGCAGACAGTGAGTCGAAGGTCCAGTTCCCGTATCACCAGCGCTAAGAATTGCCGGCCATGGCGGAAACCGAGCCAGTGCGACAGCGCCCGGTGGGAAACGGGCGTCGGCATCTCCTGCGGTTGCAGTTACACCTGTTGGAGGTCTGGGACCTGCCACTGGTGTATGTTTAGTCGCTCCCACCACGGACGTGCCTGGGATCTATTCACGTCAAGGAGCTGCGCTACCTTTTGCACAGCCAGGAAGCCGCCCCAAAAAGCAGCCTGTCGCGGCTAAATTGCCCACTTACGAAGGATCAGTTAGCGCAAAGGCGCTTGATTTCACACGCGACTTACTTCGGTTCGTTGGGATTTATGGCTATGCAGAGGCCGAATTCATGACGACCGTCGTACCGCTCGCGTTAGAAGGAAGAACCCAAGACTGGTATGGGTTTCGCCGTGGTTTCGCCGCATGGGAACCATTCAGGACCGCCTTCCTACGTCAGTACTTGCCGCCCGACTTCACACAAGCTGTCACAGCAGAACTCGAGCAACGTACCCAGGAGCTCGGAAAACCGCTGGCGCACTTTGTGATGGCCATAGACGAGTACTTCGCGATATGCAACTCGGGTGCGTCGCAAGAAATGCGCCTTGAGAAGATATTGCGGCAGGCTCATCTGGAGTATCGGAAACTACTTGTGTGACATCAGTTCAGTTCCATTATTGAATTGGCTGATATGGCTTCGGAGTTTGATGCCCTGGTTTCTACCAACCAGGTGTATAATAGCCCACCCCCTCCTGAAAAGCTGATCTTGAGCACTGTAGAGGCCTTTGATTTCGCGAGCGTTTAATTTCGCGAAAACAGAGATGTAAGCTAGTTCGCGAGCCTTTGAATTCGCGATTTCTTGCTCCTCGTTTCTGATTGGTCATAATCGGAGCGTAAATTCGTAAATTCGCGTGGCCCATAATTTCGCGATTTTTAATCACTTGCGAAATTCGCGAAAATTAAAGCCTCGCGAAAAATACAGCCTCTACAGTAAATCAGATTGGACTGTGGCGAAACAGGCCGTCTTGCCGGCCTCGCAGCAAGTCTTAACCCCTCGGGACGAGAGGCCGAGAGAAGGACGGGAGCAGGGAAAGCACCCCCAAGGGACAGCTAATGGCACTCCAAAGCACCGACAGCAGCAGAGCCAGAAGTCACAGAGACCTCCCCAACAGCAGAAGAACCAACAGCATCTAGGTAAGCCTAACCCGGCTGGGCAAGGGCTGCCCGCCGATGGGCAAACCAAGTCGAACCAGCACCCTAAGGGTAAGCCGGCCGACGATGCTGCGAAGGTGACTGCGACGCCTAAGAACCAGTGCTTTAGGTGCCACCAAGAGGGTCACTGGGCGAAGGAGTGTCCGCTGAGCAAGGCCGATCCATCTTCAAAAAACTGATCGAGCTGGCCTCCGATGAGGAGTCGGATGAGCCAGCCTCGTATCTTTTGGAGATGGAGGAGATCGGTGGTCGCACTTATCGACCCTGGCGCTTCGAGTTTTATTATTGACCGCGGTCTTTGTGAAGCTTTGCTGAGTGTCAATATAGACAAGAAAATGGAAGTACGGCTTGAGCAAGTCTCGGCCGTCACCCGAGCCGTAGGAGTTGCTCCCAAAGAAGTGCGTTGGGCCGGAGGTGCCCGGTTGCAGCCAATTTGCGTGGTTGAGGACTCGAAAGTTCAGGTGATTCTGGGGCGCGATTTCTTGCGGGAAGCGCAGATCGTGCTGGATGTGGCAAAAGGGATCTGGTCATCCAGAGAACTTCCCGGAAGGGAAGTACCCTTCGTCACGGGGGTGGAGGTAATGTCCTGTTTGGTCGAGGAGTGGCATGTGTGGGAATAGCGTGTGGAGAAATCTGCATGTCCTCTGTCCCACCGGGATAAGCTCCTAGATGTCCTTCGCGACCATTAGAAAACATTCCAGAACCGCCCAGGCATTGCTGAAGGGGTCAAGATGCCATCAATACCGGTGACCATCTACCGATCAAAATTCGTATGAGGTCGATGACCGACGCTAAAAGGGCGATTCTGGAAGATCAGCTCGACGAAATGATCAGCCAAGGGGTCATCGAGAGGTCGAACAGTCCATGGGCTTCCCCCATTGTGATTGTCCTGAAGAAAGGCGGAACCTATCGGTGCAGCACAAACCAGGCGCAACCAATAAAATGGCGGACGCCCTCTCCAGAAACCCTGTCCAAGACGCAGATGAGGAAGTACACACGGTGATGAGAGTGGATGCAGTGGTGCCTTATGACGACTACCCTACAAGAAAGGAGTGGTCAGAAGCTCAGCGGTTGGACCCTGAGTTAGGACCGCTGATTCATTATGTGACGTCGCAGGAGGTACCGGATGACGAAGGACTCGTCCGGAAGGTCCTCGGTGCGCCTGAACGGTGCGTCATCGACCGTGGTGTTGTGCTTCAGTACTGTCCTCCATGAGCACCTGGTGAGTTTACGCAAGAGGAGTGCCTGAAGATCGTGGTCCGCGCGGTGTTGCGGTACGAACTGATCAGACAGCACCATGATTCCCCGCTGACAGGCCACTCGGGTGGTGGACGTACCTATCAGCGGGTGAAGAGACTCCACACGTGGCGGGGTATAAAGGCGAATGTGATGAGGTATTGCCGCGGTTTCGTGCCATATCAAAAGGCGAAACCTTCGAACAAGAGGCCGGCTGGGTTCATGCAACATACAAAGCCAAAAGGCCCTTGGTGTATGGTGGGCCTTGATCTTATGGGACCCCTCCCTGAGAGCCCTAGAGGTCATCAACACCTGTTGGTCACGGTGGATTACTTCTCGAAGTGGGTCACGTTGACTCCCCTGCGTACGACGAAAGCCCGGCCGATCGCAGAAGTCATGTTTGAGCTGTGCTTCACCTATGGTTTCCCGGATATGGTTTTGTCCGACAATGGGCCGCAGTTTGTTTCCGGTGTGTATGAGCAGATGTGGTTAGCTTTGGGGACGAAGCCGAAACACACGTCGCCGTATCACTCTCAAACAAATTTGACTGAGCGTGTGAACCGAGACGTTGGTGCCATGCTTTGGATTTGCACAGTAAAACATGAAAATTGGGATGCGAGGTTGAGTGAGCTACAATTTGCCATAAACTCGGCAGTGAGTCAGTCGACAGGGGTGTCACCTAGTGATATCATGTTGAGCCGATCACTGAAATATCCGTGGAAGCTGGATGTACCGGACGCTAATGTCGCGGTTGCCGGCGATGAGGATTTGGGCGTGTTTTCCAGTGATCTGAAGAGTCGCTTGGCCAAGGCCTGTGAGTTCGTCACAGAGAACCTATGAGTGGCCAGCGATCGACAGAAGCACTATTATGACAAGAAACGCTCAGATCGGAAGTACCAGGTTGGGGACAAAGTGTGGAAAGATACCCATGTGTTGTCCAGTGCAGCCAAACAATTCTCGGCCAAACTTGCTCCTCTCCGTGAGGGACCTTTCGAGGTCATGGAGATCGTAAGTGAGAACACGGTGCGGCTGAAGAACAAGAAAGGTGCACTGGCAGTGACAAACATATGCGAGTTGACCCCGTTTGTCGAACCGGTCATAGCCGGGTCGCCGATAACGACGCCACCCGCACTTTGCCGGGGTGGCCCCAGAAAGGCCACTTACCCATATAACATGCAGAGCGCGAAATGAGATTTTGCGCAGTTGTTTTTTGCAAAAGGGATTCTTGGGGAGGTAACGTAGGCTTCCTGAGACTTGCATGAACCGTGATCAGATGTTGTAGGTACCAGTGGTGATTGGGTCAAATCGTACTTCCCATTCGTTACCTAGCTGCACTGAATCATGCAAGGAATAAAAATTGGCACAGCGAAACTCACTGCAAAAAATGGTTTGGGTAAATTGGACATACCATCTATGCATAGTAGAACTGGGAACAGTTTGAATGTTCGCCATTTAGGTGAAGGGATTGGGTTAAAATTGGACTTCCTGCACCTGGTGAGACAGACGAACGAAAGCCATGCAAAAAACAACAAAAATGGGAAGTAGCCATATATTTGCATTAGGAGGCTAAAGGGTAAATTGGCGTTTAACACTGTGTGTAGCGCGATAACGGGGGGTTGACTTACGAAACTGATTCGACCATCGTGTTCAGCATGCAAGTTAAAGTTGAGTTTGCTCCTTTGCTGAACCGAAAATAAGTTTATTGAACTTAAAAACAGCGAGAAATGGCGTGTTCGTCGTAACTGCTTGGCCAATAGGGTTACCAGCGACAACAACTCGCCGTTTGCTCAGAAAAACTCGTAAAAGTGAATAAAACAACGATAAAGTGTGGTGCAAATTGGGTTTGTCTGCCTTTATTCTTATATAAACAGCTTTTATGAACCCAAATTACGTTAAAGATGCAAAACCGAGCGCGGCTTTTCGGCGGTGGTTCGGCGATCGCCGCTAGGTAGCGCATGAACGGTAAAAAATATGGTCCATAGCGGAGGCGATTCTTATAAACGGCCGTAGTTTTTATTGAGTTTGGAAGTGCAGGAATGTCTGCAGAAAAGCATAGGACGAAATCTTGTCAGCGCGAAAGTGCAGGAAAATAGCGTGCAATGTTTGGGTCCAGAAATAAAATATTGCGCAAAATTCCCGGACTTGTTTTTCGATCTTGGGCCAATGAACTTGCCATCAAAGCCCTTGACCCGTTCCTGTGCAGGTGCAAATGTGCCACACCCTTCGGCCCTTGAATGTCCAATCCTGGTTTAGTCCGGTTGGGACGGAGTTAGGGCACCAACAAAAGCGATCGCACACTGAGAAAAGGCCCCTTTTTGCGCTTGCTGCACTCGTGCTTGCTGTGCCAAAAGTGTGTGATCTCCTTATTCATTGCGATCGAAGGCATTTTTGGTGTTGCTGCTGCGCAGTTCTCGAGGTTTGCCGAATTAGAGGTAGGACAATTCCCTAATGCACGATCGTTTCTTTTTGAGTTTTGGAACGCTGCGATCGCGTTCGATGTGCCGATTGTCGGGCACGGCGTCCACTATGTCGGCGATGTTTTCCGCATCGTCCGACGTGTTGAAGCCGTGCTCTAGCCGCTTTTTTACCGCACGTCGTCTGCTCGACGGTGCCGGTTATTAGCGGCAATTATGCGATCGTGCGGCCGTTGCTAGGCAACATCGAGCGCTCGTAGTAGCGCTTCCGCGGCGCCACGTGGTTAAAAGCATGGCGTTTAGGGCTGGCGAGTTTGTAAACAAACCAGACGCCGCTCGATGCGCGTGATAACCGTGGCCGTGGGAATAGCGTCGGGCTTTGGCCCATCATTCCAATTGCGGCCCGGGTGTGTGTTTACTGCGGGGGCGGATTTTGAGCGCGGTGCCGTGCCACTCTGG
>WWPM01020170.1:0-18145 GCA_023279145.1 Glomeris maerens | reverse complement strand
TTCATTCAGCCACAGTCTCCCAAAGTTCATACTGCATTTCAGTTAGTGGGAGCTTGCTAGCAAAAACAAGCAAAAAAAAAACCTGAATTTTCAATCACGAAAATTATATACAAACTGTTGGTGGTGTAGGTGAAGAAGGGTTGTAGGGTAAAAAAAAAGACAAAAAATAAGTAGAAGGGAGAAGCGGAAGAGTTAAACATTCCCCTTTGAATGCCCTTTGGGAGGCGCCGGAAATGAATCCAGAAATTCGCATCTAAATCTTAAACCGAGAAGTATAATTAACGTGTCAAACCCAACACGGCTAACAATGTTGCTACTACGTTAAATGGTGTAACTTTCAGCAACAGGATATGATACTGTGCTCGGGAATGTAGTATACATACAGTCATTTAGAACTTGAGACGAAGCCATTTTCTTACATCATTGCTATCTTTCTCAAAGAATATACTAGTTCATTGGTCTTAGGAGTTAACCACATGATTCACACATGCTTTGCCTTCTAAAAAGTAAGGTCTATTCCTAAGTAATTTGAAAGCACTGATGGCAGAAGAAAGCAACTGTTTCATACAGGTCTTACAAATCAAATGTATCACATGTATCTAGCAAAATCATCACAGATCCTTAGATTGCATCACCACAGATGCCTATATTCACTGCCACCACATGCCTATGGCAATACCATCACAGATGCCTGGGCACTACAATCATAGGCTTTGCAATACCACTACAGATGAATGCCTAGGCAATACTATCAGATGCTTAATGCAATCATATACCAAGGCAATACCATCACAGATGTCTAGGCAATACCATCATATACCTATTGGCTTTGCAATACCACCACAGATGCATGCCTAGGCAATACCATCAGATGTTTAAGCCCTACAATCATATACCAAGGCAATTCCATCACAGATGCCTGGGCACTACATCATATACTTGGGCACTAGCTACAATAGCATACCTAGGCACTACTACCACCACAGATTCCTATAAACAGCACAGATCTATACATACACAATATTCTTAGATCCATACGATACCATAGATTTTTTTCTATATTGCATGCAAATTTTTGTCAGGATGACTATATACCTAAATTTATGTTCCTTGCGTTTTCATTGCGACATTCTTGTTTTTCCTTGTGATGAATTCACCCTTCTACTGCCACTTTTACTCTTTCTATGACATTATTTATTTTTATTATAATAATTTTTAGAAAATCCTATATGCTTCGTTTTATTTCAACACCACTTTATTAAAACCCTTTCATCGAAAAGTATTAAAAAATGCTTTAAAAAGTTTTAAAAATACGGGTTTATTTTTGGTGGACATTTAACATTAAAATAACGTTACTACAACATTTTTAGAAATATTATTTTAAAATAATATTTTTCGCTGATTGGGCAGATTAAATTCTACATCAATTTTTTCGAACAGAGAATGCTTTTCCCTGCTATTTTCAAATTCACCTGTATTTTCCCTGTTGCCCTGATTTTTCCAGAAAGCGGTCACCATGTCTGTTGTCTACTAATGATAAGCTTCATCCGACCTATAGCTAGTATTGTCACGAAATGAATGAGTTCAATAAAACAAAACCTCGTAAAAATTTTCCTTGCTCTTCATGCGAATTTTCAACTGTCATCCAAAATGAGCTCAGTGTAATGAGCAAACATAAATGAAACTTTATTTTTGTTTAATATTTTGACCAATTTATTAGAAAGTAAAAGCAAAAAAAGTTGCAAGTGTCTGAGAAGTCCATGCTAAGCACATGATTAAGTCAACAAGGGTTTCGCAATTAGTTTTATTGAAGGGAGTTTCTGCCTTGGAATTTAAGGCCTATAGATCAAGCAAGCAAAGGGGATCAAAGTAAAAAGCCAGGAACAGGGACACAAAAAGGGCGGAAAACGGTTTACCTCTTTGAAAAACAACGAGGGGGAAAAAAGAGAAAAGAATGGAATGGAAGAATGAATGAGAGTGCAAACAACAATCAGCCAATATTTCATGGCCATTGCATTCCTAGCTGAGTTTTAACAACTTCCGCAATGTCAATGTCTGAGTTCTCGAGCGATTTCCTCCTGAAACTATGCAAGCTACAAACACCCAATGTCTATAATCAATAAATCACTCGCACTCATTGCCAACCACATGATACCCAAAATGCTCACAACCACCTGTTCATCGATTTCACAGACCTCACAAATTCACCAAAATGGCCTGAAAGTTATGTTGAATATTGGAATCACAAGTAACTAATCATTAATTTCCAAATTATCCCACATTATCAATTGCAGCTCTTGACAGTCTCAAATATTTGACAGTGCTCTAATATTTGCCATCACTTTGGAAGGCATTTACCCCCATCTTAAATCCAGACATATCAAAATGAATAATAATTTGCTGCTAGGTGGATTCTGAATCTTATAATTCCGAAAACGAAATAAGATTGTTTGTATTTCAGATGGGGAAAATGTCTTAACGAAATTCTAAGATATATTTTTCAGATTTACGAGTTTAGAGTGCACTTCGTCATATTGCTCAATTAGTCAGTTTTTGACTTGCATGCAAGTCATTCTGCTTTTCCCAATTTCTCTAAATGTCATTTTTTCCATACCAATGTACACATTTTACTCAAGCTTCTTATTCCTATTTGTATAATAATGTACTCTTTATAAGAGTATGTCAATAAAGAAAATTACAAAGCATTTCCTCAACATGGTTGAATAAATCGTCATTATTTCAAGCGGTCCTCGAGAGTTTTGACTGTTATCTGATATATTTCTCCGTGATTTTTTTTATGGAGTCCCAATACTTTCATGTTAATGTATAGTAAGAAAAAAAACATATATTTTCTGGTGTAAAAACGAGGTTTTGAAAAAAAGGGGTGCGGATCGGTGTCTGGTAGGATCGGCATATATACTGTGTGTATATAGCCGACAGACACAAAAAAAGAGGGGAAAATGGAAAAAGGCAAGGTCTCATGTGCTAACCCAAGTACACTGAGACTGCATGCAACATCTGCTCTAGCTCTCTATTTTTCTTTTATATTGTTGTGCAGTTTGTATGCGTCTGCTTGGAAGCCTCTTGTTTTCATCTGCCAAACTCAGTGCCTTGCCTTCAAACGTCCTCCGCCCTCTTCCTCTTCCTCTGACCCTCAACCTCAACCCTCAGACGGTCTCCTTACTTTTTTCTTCTTCCACCACCACCACCTTCTTTTTTTTTTTCTTACAACAACCACCAGAAAAAGTCTGGGCTAGCCTTTTTCCACAAAAATTCACCAAACCCATGCATTGCACCCCTCTCCAAACACATCCCACATACAAAACAATGCTCAACAACAATAACAACATGTTGCTTGCCTCAATGAACTTCTTTCATTTCTATATCAATGTCTATAGAGCTCTCTTCCAAGCCATAGTTGTAAAAATAGCTCCATATACGATCAGTGACATGAATATGTATAATATATGAGCTATGGCTTTTCAAATATTCAAGGCAATTTTCCCAAATTGCTAATTCTGATAGCTATTCATTCTTTGCGGGAAATACGAGTACAGTCAATTAAAAATGAAGAAAGATCCACTCCTCATAAATACGTATAATCACATCAACGTGATTTATTGATTAGCCTTATTCACGTTGATGTGATTGTATTTATGAGAAGTGGGTCTTTCTTCATTTTTAATTAAGCTACATTTAAAATGGGAGTCAAATGTAAAACAGACACTGTTTTGTAAGTTTTCCCTTTAAAACTTTGATAATATTCAAAAACATCTCAGTGAAATGATTGACAATGTCAGTGGAAATAAGAGGAATTGTTTCCCATAGTTGTGATGATCAGTACCTCCTAGCTGAATTATCCTTTGCACTAAGCGTACTGGTGTAATTCAGTTAGGAGGTCTAAGTTAGCAGACCTAGCTTATATCTTGTCAAAACCTTTAATAACAAATAAGCAAGAAATTGTGTCACGAAATGGTGAATTTCGATGAACAATTGGGATAAAAAATACTTTAAATTCTATTCAATTTTAATTAGACAACAGGGGGTTATAGCAAGCATGGTATTATAAACCTACTACATTTCCTGGTATTGCACACTAAGTGACCTATCTGCAATATTGTGATCCAATTGTTGCAGGATTTTTACTTTGATTCCTTCAAACTGATTAAAATTTATGCCAGTACTACAGATCTTTCTTTCCCTATAATGTATACTGATGTCTGGCCTCAACTCGGAATTCCGTAAACAATACATGGCAAACAAGTTGCTTGTATCATAATACTGAAAGTGGAGGGGGGAATTGCAGACAGACATGTTAGACAAATTTACAGTGATATCCTCTTTCAGCCAGTCAAAACAAAAAAAAGCACCAGGACGTCTCTATTGTCCTTATGAATGGGGAAAATTGATATCAGTTGCTTGTATCCTGTATATTGAATGATCTCGTAAAAACAAAATTCCCTTACTGTCAACACGTATAGGCCCATACAAGAAATCAGGATATTTATATATATTTTAAGACAATTCTGAGCAAAAATCCTAGAGGAATTATTCCTTCAATTCATGAACAAAGCAAAATGCATAGAAGTATAAATTACATCACACTTCAAATCATAAAGTAAATTATAAAATGAACCTGACATATAATAACTCTGCAGTCTTCATGCCAACAAATAAAGCCGCAAAATGATTGTTATGGTTTCCTCAAAAAAGTCTGAAATGTATTAGTACTTATTTTCGCTAATATTTAATTAAGTATGCAATTTAGCAAATGCTGACACCGTCATGAAGTTCACATTTAACTACATACATTTCATTTTCCTGCACGAGATTCTCTGGTTTCAATGAATGACACAAATCTTAAGGTTTCAATAAGGTTAATTTCTTATATATTCAATATTAGAAAGTTAGAGTACTCCTTCAGGTTTTTTCAAGTTTCTTCGCAATAATTCAGTACATGCACTCTAAACCCGGCCATGATATATAAGATGCCTAAAATCCATCTTGTTTTAAGATGCGCCAACTGGTTTTAAGACACCTTCCCATCTTGAGTCAATTAACATCATATTTCAAGATATAGCATGCATCTTACTTCAAAGCACTTTTCTTGCTTTGACAAGTCTCATTTTAAGACATGACATTTGCATGGTTATAAGAAGGCCATCATATAAGATGGAATTACAGAAAATAAGATGCTATATAGATTAAGAAACGTATTTTCCTAATATTTTGACATGTTTCAATGCATTTAAATTCTTTGTCAAATTAGGTCTGTCAATAAAAACTATTCTATACTTTGTAATTTATTGTTGGTATGAATTAACCCTGCATCAATAAGTTCACTAATTGGAAAAAAGAATCAGCTGCATGAAAATGTATATACTGTATAGAAGCTATTGTTTTGTTCTCGGTTTAGGGTTAGAGTTCAGGTTGAGGAATGCTAGACTAAAAAATGCAAACATGTTTTATAGGGGTTTGAACGAGAGGCCAGACGGGGGTGGGCCTATATAGGGAAAAAAATGAGTGGGCAAAAGAAGAAAAAACCTTGCAGTGGGCGATAACGGGTCAAGGTCTTCTTCCCCAGTTAGGATATATAGCAAAGTAGGACTAAGAGATTGCAGTGCACAAGTGGGTGGCATTTCTAGCTAGGCTTAAAGACGTTTTATATTTTCTTTTTTCTTCTTCTTTCTCTCAAACAATCAAGCAACCAACCAACTTACTACTTCCTACTCGTATTGTTATGAGCATGGCTCGAGCATTTCCTGGCACGCCTTTGCCCCTTCACCCCCATATAACAAGCCCTCATTTGCCGCCTCCCCTCTCACACTTCTCCAATATAGTATACATACCAAGAGCAACAAAAAAAGTTTTTAGGCCTATCGCTTAGCACGTGTTCCCTTCAAAAATCCCAGTAGTAGTAGTAGTATATAGATCACATTCAAATAACCAGCAGCAGCAGCAACTTCTTGAATTATTTCTTATCAACGTCGTTAAAATAGTTGGAAGTTAAGAACTAAAGCTGCTCAATAAACTTAAGCCTTATCTAATCATTATAGAGAATTTTATAGAGTTGTTTAATAAACATATATACGCTTTTCGGGCTTATTTTTAGTGGTCTAACGTCCTTGCTAAATCACTTTTTCACACGTCTGATTATAATATAAATATACACGCACTAAATATATATCTGAAGCGTATACGACTGTTTAATTTATATTATATACAAAGAAAAACTTTAAACATGGTTGTTGTTTTTGGCTTTTCCCAAATCTAAACAACCGTCCTTCGCATTTTCTGACACTAACACTCTTTAATATTAAATCCTGTTTTTATTTTCCAAACGTGATACATAATAAAATCGTAACAAAATTAATGGGAAATTGAAGGAATTAATCTCAAAGTTTTCAAACCCTTTTTTCAAACAAGAAATATATCCCAATAAATCCAAGCTAATAAAAGTAATTCTATTCATAATATACCTATGACATGCAGTTGTAATATAATTGTTTAACCAGTGAGAATTTAAAACAAACTATATACAACAAATCTTGAAATATTACATCCACAATGTGTAATTAAAATATGAAACGTTCATTTTCATAAATATATTATTTGCTATCAGACAGAAATAGATTTACAATGAATGCTATCAATTAATCCTGGATTTAATTAATTAATGAATCTCATAATTTATTTACTATCAGGCGGTAAGTAACTTCCTTTGAATCCTGAAACTTCCACAAATATGCCATTTTATACTATTTAGACGTATCTTGCTAATTATGTATTTAAATTTCAGGGGATGCTATAAAAATCGTCAGTTAACTGTTAATTTTCAATCTTCGATAACGCTTTATTTTATTTAAATACATTCCAGAAATAACTTGCCATACAAACTCTGTAACTCCAAAGATAAAACAGTTACTCAAAAAGTTAAAAATCTTCCAACTCTGCAACATTTCCTCAATTTCAGGTATTTTGTTGCCAGTGGTTTATTTTAGTAATTTACGGCTCTGGCAGTTTCCATGCAAAACAACCGACCAACCAAACCACAGATGAATAAAATGAATACATAAAGTGAATAAAGAGGTAAGTAACGAAGAATTATGCGCACAGCAAGAAATATTTGAATGTTTAATGTATAGGAGTGAAATGTCATTGCACAAAACATGAATTTCGATTTACACCCAGAAGAAGCAAGAATCGTAAAAACTTACAAACATAAAACCGAAGGAAAGTTTTCAAGAAAATGGGGAAAAAAATAACTTAAGAAGAGTGAATACGTTGAGTGTGTCATTGAAGACGTTTCAAGCGAAAAATTATATCACAGGTGTTATTCGTGGTGACAGAAATAAAACCGGAAGGAAATGATATTAGGTTTTTGCTTTTTATGTGGTTGTTTTTAAATTTACTAAAACCCAAGGTGAAGCTAAGCATATCACAAATCTGTTGTTCAAAAAATTCAGAAACTTTTCTTTCCAATGACATTAATTCTTATACCAACTCTGGTGTGTATTTAGTATAAAAACTTGGGATAAAAAAACATTCTCACCTTGGGAAGAAGGTCCTATACCAGTTTCCTAATTTCTTATCTTGAAAACGTTTTATTGGTAAGCATTGAAAGGGGGCGAATAAAAAAAAATAGGTTACAGTTTCCTGTTTGTTTTCGTAACGTTTGCCACAAAAGGTAGATAAATGTAAGGGTTACAGATCAAGTTACACTTACAGGTTTTTCAAAGCAACCCCTTAAAGTTGGCATTGCAATGCTCACGAGTAGCACAGGGAAGACTAACCTCACGCGAGTACCAGTTTCACAAAACACCACTTCTAAAACTATACTATGATTACAAATCCACCACATATTTTAACCAAAGTTAAATGGACATCAATCAAAAATGAAATATACATTAATTAATCATAATTGGATGCATTAAAATATACCATGACACAAAATCTTGAATTTATATTAATGCACCTATTAAATCCAGATTTCCAATAAACCATATATCTCTGATAATCACAGCTGTTAGAGCTTTCATGTCAAAACCCAATACGTTATGATTATTATGAAATATAAATTGATTTATAGGTCATATTTCTAAAATGGAGATTTCGGTTTTTGGTGGTTGCATTTATTTATCCTTTTCGCAAAATCAGTATAGCTTATTAGACATCAAATTATTATAACTTTACAGCAAAATTAAGTTTGAATGCATATACACATCCAGCCTACTTCAAAGTCAGATTTCAACAATTACTGCAGCAGTTGCTTTGGATCAAAAATTCAAATCAAAATGATTATTAAGTGCCATGGTCACAATCCAAAAATACATTAAAGAAAATAATACTTTTTGTGTTAGGAGTGATTGAAAGCAAACATTGTAAAGGGCAACCTGGTCTTTTCCATATTTCGGCAATATTTTACATAATTCGCTAGTTTTCCAAGTATAGTAATTTTTGCATTCCTGGTAACAAATTTTGCAAGAATATTGGGTGTAAAAACATTCAGCAGTTGGAAGTGATAACAGGAGAGAGAAGGGGCATGCACAGCGCCTGCAGGGGGTCCATGGAGTCTTGGGACCTTTTGGATGGAAAGGAGGCAGGCGACGACATGGGCACATTGTGCTCACCGCCATATTGTGCCCCAAAACGAGCAGACCCAATTGAAGCAGGGTTCAAAAAAGAGCACCTGGGCCCCAGTGTATATGTTCGGCGCACTTAAGTACGTTAGGTTAGGACCTGTAAATGCGGGACGTGTGCTTGCCAGAGAGGAAAGGGCCAAAGGCGACGCACAAATTAGATGCCCTTTTCAACATCTTCACGCTGGGGCACAAAAGCTGCGACGTCGCGAGCCAAAAGCTCCTTCATTCATTTCATTCATTCACAAACATAGGTCTATAGGACCTTTCCTCCATTCTGTATAGTAACCTACAATATTCACCTGCCCAAACTAACGTCTCCAGGCTGCAAAGGGTGTAGTACACCTTTTCCCCACTGACTTTTAATGATCCCAAGCCCTGAACTTCCGTTCATTCATTCATTCATCTTTGTCACACATTCACTTTGTACTATCTAAAAAGGCCCTTAAACTGGAAATTTCCACCTTATCCTTAAGGCTTCTGATATTACACAGTAAGGACCACAACAGTTTGACGACAACAACATGTTCAATAGTCCTGCACCTGTCATTTGGGCATAACATATGGCAATGCGTTTCATTGGATATAAGCGAATAAAGGAATTCAAAATGGCTGCTTTAATGAGGTGCTAATGAGCATGGTATTTCCATTGAATAAGACGGGAGTCTTTGCAGACATGGTCGACATCATATTCTATGAAGTACACAGCTGGAAAGTGCAATTACAAATGGCGGCTTTATTGAGGAACTCATATTGAATAAGATAGGATTATTCCTCAGTAAGGTCTTCATTTCAGATTTGCAACTTTACAACATTGTAATTTCAGTGTATGGCAAAATCTTAATGATATTTTTTAAAAGACCTATTTATGAGTGGAAACTTTACAACAGCAGTGGGAGGAGCTTACTTAAAACCATGAATTATAATTACATTTCAATCACACTCAAGTTTATCTCAAAAACACATCTGTATTTTGTCACTACTATACCAGACTTCACATCCTCATCTGTCAATTAACATCATAAATACACATGCATATACCCCGTTTCAGTTCAACCTTGCATGAAATCCTCATTGGTTACAGTTATTAGGGAACCCCCCCTGTAACTAATCATACAATTGGGGAAACTATATAAAACTCTACATGTACACAACACTAAGGACTATATGAATGGTGATAAATTCTGGTACTTACAGGGTTGACTCTTCAGGATGTGACGTCACTTGGTTGATGACGATGATGCAATCTGGTCGTATCTTTGCCGGGCTTTGTGCCATTTGTTGTCGCCGCCACCAGATGGCGCACAGTCGACAGGAACAACAACTTCCGATCCAACACCAGCTTTGGATGTGCCACGTGCTAACACATTAATCTGCAAAATGAAAACAACAAAAAAATAAAATCTGCATGAATAACAAGCCACAAACTTTCCCAATAATGAATTCTTTGTAATGAACTTATGTATAGTAAATATTAAACAAAACTTTCTAGAATAAAAAGACTTATGACATGTCATGCAGTCGAGAGTTTGCTCAAAATGTATCCCTCACTTCTCAAATGGCAAGCACAACTTCAAATATGTAGTTTTATTTGAAAATAATGTATATGTACACGATATACACAAAGAAACAGTGCACTGCTAAAAACGTATTGAAACACCTTATTGTTTACACAAATTCAGGATTGCCACATGTGCATGTGCACCTGTTGTGCCTTAGGGGAGATTGTGCAGCACCCTGGATCTCCTTGAGAAGCAGACATTGGACATCAATATATACCATGTACAACATATACATATTACACAACTTCACCTTTAAAAACTAGGTCGATTGATTAATTGGTTATACGTACTATGAAAGCAAGATTATTCCAGGTTTTGGATTAAACATTTTTGTGAATTCAGGATTAAAAACCACCTTTACTATGTTCAAACAAAATACTACTGTAATTATGTCCAATTGAAATAAACTATACAGTCCGTTCAGTGAGAGAATAAACAGTGACGTCATGGACCGATCCCACTTCAAGTTCACAGGGAGGGTGAGAGCATTTGTAATGCGGCAAAGTTGAACTCTCATCGAGTGAACACCCCTGAAAACAGCAATGGTTCGGTTCCGTGACATCACCGATTCTTCTTTCATGGAGCAGACTATATAGATTTTACATTTCAATCATTTTTCAGCTTAGTTTTCTGTGGTATTGCTTTATATATTAAAGAACTCACAAATTGAATGTTTGAATTGAGTCATTAAATGAAAATCAAGCCAAAAAAAATGTGAAAATTACATGATTATAAATATGAATGTACTTCTGAAAGAAATTGGTAAGGACTGAAGGTGAAAACAAACTACAGGCTACTCTAGATACAGTATACACAGAGTGGGAGGGCTATAAAATAAGAAGGAAAGATAAAGAAAGAAATGTTCTGCATTCCCAAGTCGTTTGCAACCTGTTGCTCCTTAATTCCCCAAGTTTAAGGGTAAGAAACTGCAAAAATTTGGTGCCTGCTTACATGACCGTGTAACCTTGGGTGGGTCCGAGTGAAGCACAGCTTTTTATCACATTTGCAGCCTGTGGCTGTCGGTCATGAAAGTTATACCAAGCTGCAGTTGATTTTAAATTGGCCTCATCTGTTTGTTTGCATTCTTCATTACTATGCATTATTACTGCTATAAGCTCATTTTCAAAAATTCTCCTCCTCTTCCCCGCATTGTCCAAGAAATACTAGTAGGAAAGCTAACTCCTCAGACATTCACTTCAATTTGTAATGCAATTATATAAAAATAAATCAGCATTTACTTTATGTGGTCGGATTTGTAACAGCTCTAAAATGTCTGCTAAGGAATAATGTTCACAATCAAAACTTGGATGTGAACAATATTAGCGTATTGTAAGGTACACCATACTCAATATCTTTTGTTTGTTGATTAATTATAATTTGACCATTTCGACTATCATATTCATTTGGTATAGGCATATTAAATTATGGCTTCTTTAATTATAAACAAGATACTTTTGAATCTATTCATATTATTATATTGCAAATTATGAACTTTAAATTAGTTAGTACATAACTTACATTATTGTTGAAATCGCATTTGGCCCAAGACAATGGAAGCAAGGTCTATAAAGCAGCTTAGTACAACTCAAATCTGTAATTTTTACATAGGGCACATTGATCATTTCCCAGCGAATTCAGTTTACTTTGAAATATGGAAATGACAAAATTGTAATTGCTAGTTGTTCTGTTTCGGTTTTGTAAATAACTTAACCAAAAGTCTCTCACTGAATTTGGATAAGATGTATTGTGCTGTGCAGTCGAGATGACCATGATGAAAGTTTGGGTATTTATTGGTATTATTAACTAGAATAGCAGTTTTGGTGAAAATGAGCTAGAAAATCTCCCGCAGCGATCGGTTTTCTGAAAAGAGAGGTCTTCGCAGAAACTTGTAAAGAAAAGAAGAAGAAGAAAAAACCTTAAAGGAAAGAAAAATAGGGGAAAAGAAAAGCCACACCTTAGACATATCACGTCTAAACCCATCGCTGGCAATGTTAGAAATCCTGCTACCGGTATATCCTGCCTAAATGCGACCTGTCCTCGGACAAAACGCTTCTCGAAAGGTACAAACGGCTTCCCATACAAGGAAATTCTGAGGAAAATTCCCAAGAAACTACTTTCTCGCCTGCCCCACCTACGTACTTTGAACAATATTCCCTGAAGGACTGGAGAATGTCTTCAAGAATTTCTCTGCCTCTTACATATTACATGTACACAATTCAAGCTGTCTGTCGCTCATAATGACGACTTAACCATATATTTAGGAAAAACATGATAACATTTACATCATTCATAAAATATGAAACATTTGTTTCTTGCAGCAAGATTGAAATACTAGTACATCTGCACAAGGAAAACAATACATTATAATGCTATGCACTTCCAAGAATATCAAACTGTTTAGCCAGTATAATAACTGGGACTAAATTAAAAACATAAGTAATGTGATAAATTTTCTAGGTGATGCCTGAATTATCGAGTTGTGGTACTGTATATTTAGTGAAACCTCTCAAAGAAAAGCTCAAGGGAATTTAAAAAAAAACTGTTTCCTATGAACGTAATCGTAGTATTTATCTGTTATGCAAGAAAGCTCCCCAACATTAATAATAATATGTAATATACAGTATCTTAGGATTATTAGGAATTCTATACATCCATTCGCAAATATAAAGCAAATGCGATACTAGTTAGTATCATGAATACAAACATGGGTATCAGTATAATTAGTATAGAAATGGTTGTACGACTTTGCTTTTCAATATGGTCTAACTATTTGTTATGCAACCACACCTGTTCTTGACATAAACAATGAATAGTATATACACAAACTCGTTGAAAAAAAAAACATTATATAAGCTAGAAACAGCATTTTACATTGTGCAGTAAAGCAAGACAGTCTGGTCCAGATAATTTCTTATTTATATCTTTCTTATCCTGTGGCTGTGCCTTAGGATACCCAAAGCACATATTTGATTGTACGTAACACGTGCAAGTTCCCTTCTCACTTAGTTTCTTCCCCTTCATGTTTACCACAGTTGACTTTGATTTCTTTTCAACCCTCTTCCACAACCCAGCCACCATTCAACACTCAGACCACAAGCCAGAAGCAGGGGGGGAAAAAAAGGAAAAAGAAATTTGTGAATGAACAAACTTCAGCGCCACCAACAGGCAAAACCTTCAAATTGATTATGTAGCCAGTTCACCCATTACATATTGTGGTTCAATCATAAAATACAAGAAATTTAGAGTTTCAAAACTTATTCCAATTAATTAACTGTAAATTTCTGATGATATAACAGCTATTGTCTTTTCCAGTTCAACTTTATATTCAATTACAGTGATCAGATCTAACATTTCAGCAGCCATCTTGGAATAAGTTAGCATTCTGTGATTGGCTGCAGGGATGATCTAATTGCATAGGGGGCGGGGTTTAAACACAAGTCCCAATGGGGATTCTATGTAAGGCTCAACTGAAATAGGGCATAGTGATCAGTGAGATAAGTAATCCATTGAAATCTTCTACAAAAAAGTTAAGAATTGAAGACGTACAAAAATAGAGGATATTGGCTAATTGAAAGGGATAAAGATGGTACAAATGAGCTTTAGGCCTTTAAAGCAAAACATACTACTTTGCAAAGTTTGTAATTAGTTCCTATAAAATGATTCAAGTGGAAAAAACGTATAGTACATGTAGAAAACACCACACATGTTTTAATAGACGACAAGAGATACAGCTTAATTGCTGCTACGGTTTTAAGGATTGACAAGATCAAGGTGATCGACTTATTGTCGGATCAGACATCTTTATTTCATTTCCACTATGTTGAGTCAGCTGAAATGCTTTTGACCTGATGATGACTGTCTTCAAGAGTTAAAACTAGTCGTCTAGTAAAACACATGTGGTGTTTTCTGTATATGTATACTTAGGAGCAAAGGATTATACATCTTTACAGTTCCTATAACTTTTTGAAAAGTGATGTAATGGCAAAGCGGATGATGGAGTTAGTAAGGCCCCTTGGTCAAGAGAGTTGTGAAGGAAGAAATAAGATGGTCTTTGGGAGAGAGACCCATGGTTGTTCAAGATCCACAGAAAAGAAAACAGGTGAAAGTCTTTGGGTGCCACCCACACGGCTATGAATTAAATTTGTGTAGGCCTTATGAGTACAAGAAGAAGAAGAAGAAGGTTTGTGGGCGTGAAAAAAATTGTTTCTTTCTTTTTCTTCTCTTTGCTCTCACGAAGACTGATTTGTCTATGTCAAAAGTACAGCCGATGTGCTTCAGGCTAGACACAAAGAATGTTAAGAAGCAACATGCAACCTTGATAATAATAATATTAATATAACTTAATTTTTCGTCTCCTCCATCCGTAAGCATTATGTGTAATAGCATGTGTAATAAGAGTCCTAGGAATTAGATAATCTTCACAGGCGCCACCTGCATTTAATTCATTTATTGAAGCCATCCATCTATCCATGCATGTCCCTAAACTATAAACTATACCATATGATAGCTTTGTATCACTGAAATATAAACACTTCTGTAAGGTCATTGTGAGAAATGAATGAAGTAAACGTTTGAAATTTAAAAACGGCTATTTGTGGAAACTGCACTACATAAATTAAACTAAAAGTTTGGATGCGATTAAGTAAAAATGAAAAAGTCTAAGCTCTAATCAGTGATCATAGATTCTTAATTAAACACTTTAACAACATCCACTGATCATTAAATATAACGGATTCACAGACAACTCATTGAAACTTTACTTTAGATAAAATAAAATTGCAAATATTATTTTCCGAGTCCGATAAAATTAAAAACAAAATAGTCTAGTTGTAATCCGGGTTGTTAGGTTTAAGTACTTTTGACGTCCGAACTGAATTACCCCACATATTAAAAGGATGAGGGATGATTTAGTTATGAGGTCTGATTTTCCATGAAGCATTTTGACAATCAATACAATTATTGAAACAAAATATTGAAGAAATCATAGGAAATTGTGAAGCATAGCATGTATTCCAATTGTATTTCTGGATAAATAACTTTAATATTGACACCAATAGTTTAAATCAGTCAGAAATTTCTAGGGTGAATGGCCATGGAGAAAATGGGAAACTAGTCTTCAATTCCCCCAAATAGCAAAAAAAGATGTAATAATTACATTCCCGCAAATGAAAAAAGAAGAAGAAGCAACTAGTAGAAGTGACCACATAAATTGCCTCGTCTTGTCCTGCTAATCTTAAATCACATCACGTGTCAATTTCCAACATGAGACGACTATCAAGAGAAAAAAAACTGAACAAGTTGCTTCTGATCATGAAACTATAGCTGTCTGTCAATTTATAACGCTTGGTACACATTTCATTTTTCGCAATGCACCAAATTAACAAAAAAGTTGCGAAAAACTTACAGAAATTGTTGTATAATTGTCGCATTATGATGTCCTACAATGTATATAGGCATTAAAGAATATAACAAACCCTCTTCATTAGCATTTTACGTGATTATTACAATTGATGATGAAGCCAATAAAAATGTAAACTGCATTCCAATATTTGGAAATATTAGTCGTATATTTGAGAGATTAGAATTTCGGAAATTTTTTAAAACATTAATTTAGAACTGTGGTCGGGGAACTTTTGTAATTGCCCCAACTTGTCGAAGCAAATGCAGTGAAACTGTTGTCATGCAGGGAATATTGCAAGGGGCAGCACCAAATATAACCTGCCAATAACTGCTGTGTTTTTTGGCCGATTTCAACTCTGTTGTCACCAAAATGTTCAGAATATGGTTGGCAACATTTCCTAAATTGAAACTACACCCCTATTGGCAAAACTAACAAAATTAGTTTTCGAATGGCCTTGAAAGCGGCCATCAAGGTCATATTTGATGTCATAGATAGAAGGTTCCCCCCAGTGTGTAGACCAACTTTGGTCATTCTCATAATTCACATAACATCATCGCTGTCAACGTTATTTCCAAAAAGGCAAGACTTTTTTCACACCCTGTATATAACGTATATCTAAATACTCACGGTATTATTATACAGAATTTTCAATGAGTTGCGCGGATGTTGACACGATTTTTTTTTTGTTTTCTTGAGGGGGAGGACGTGTGAATAGGTGGGCAACAACACGTGGAAGCTAGGGCATTAGTTTGCAATTTATTTACAATTTTTTGGGACACAATTGTGGGTGTGTTACCCTGCAGGAGGCGAAACTGCGGTGGACGTCTCCTAATTGGAGATAGGCTACCTCAAGGCTATGTCTTCGCATTTTGTTACAGATGCGTCATTAATATGTCAAAATGAAACAAGGGTGTGTGTTCATTCATCCAAGCAGTTGCATGGCATAACTTCTCAAGGAGGCATGCAACCAAGAAGCCCACATTATCAGCAAAATGTCCAAACTCACTTTCCTTTAAAATCACACATGCACTTAACTGGTTAACCATCGATTCCGGAAAATATTACACTTCTGAATTATAGGCACATCTTTAACCTTGTATAATTCCAAGGATTGAATATAATCACTGCAGTAGAGAATTAACTTCTTATAAGCTTTCCAGAGGACCAAGAATGCTTCAAGACAGTTGACAATGATAGTATACCTACTTCTCTATTCAATAAAATATCAGAATGTAAGAAAATCTTTAATAATTCTTTCAATTCTTACACTTTAATTGTCACTAAATGAATAATTAAACAAATAAGATAAACATATGGTATCAATGATGATTTTACTAATTTGTAATATTGTTATATGCAACTGTCGCAGTTAGTATTATTTAGCCTTCAAAGTTCATAAAAATTGTAAATAATTATTACGATATTCACTTTGTGTTTCTTCAAATATCACAAGTTTTCCAGAAGATCAATTTCTGAAGAAAAGTTCCGTTTTTTTTTCTCAGGATTTTCCCGTTTGATAATGTTTTACAATTTGAACAAATGCAGGCTTTATAAAACTTTAAATAAATAAATATACTCGCTTTGTAATTTCAATAATTCATAAGAATCCCATAAAATATCAATCCATAACATCTACAATTCAATTTTCCACTAGCCACAACGAACAAAATTAATTTCAGGCCAATGGAGATCAATAAAAACCACATTCTTAGTACGATTCCAACAGTTCTTGAGAAGCTAGGTAAACCCTGAATAAATTGTGAGGAAATTACTGTAATTTACGAAGTTGTGACTTTATGCAACAATGGATTGACTAACTTTGAGTGTGAACTGACTAATATAATATATAAAGGTTATTTACGCTGTGTATGGGATAATGCTGCACATATTCTCGAAAATAGTGTATATGCAGCATTTGTTTTTTTCTTCTTATACACCCTGAATGACGGAAGCTTGTAATTTAAGGGGCAACCAAATAGCGTACTGACCAATCAAAATGTCATGTATTGTAGAAAAAGGTATCAAGATTTTGCTATATTGTAGCCTAATGTTCACTCGTCAAACTACAATTACGGCGTAATTACAGGCGCACATAGACATTGCAGGGCACCTTCAATGTCTGAGGATTTCCATTTTCAAAATGCCCTCTTTAGATATTCAAGCTACAGGTTTATTATACATCATACACGTGTTCCCAATTCAAATATTCAGTCAGTCCTCACATTGATATACCGTTACAAATAACCTCATGCAAGCTCAAATATTATAATTCAATATGAGAACCACGCAAATTAATTAATTGCAAATTCAGTGAAATTCAATTAAACATTTCTCAAGATCTAATTTAATTTAAATGCTAACCAGGCCCTTTCAATGCAATACTACTAATAATTAAACCACAATCCAAAAAGCTACAATATAAAAGCAAAAATTTGAAGTGCCTTCAGAACTGAAATGGTATTTTTCAAAATCAAAAACCTCTATCCAAATTAATAAATTACAGAGAATTTGATACGGTTCCTTAATTATTGGCTGACGTTCTA
>WWPM01020162.1:0-10912 GCA_023279145.1 Glomeris maerens | reverse complement strand
TATTTCTCAAGAAGTTGTTGGCATTTACTTCCAAAGTGTTTCCCGGCACAACTGAGGGTTTCCAGAAACTCTTTCGGATTTGGGACATCACGGTGACCATCATCTTCGTTGGCTGCCTTATCCCTTATATCACGCAAAGAATCATATTCCATTACGTGATATACGTATCACCTGAAGATTACGATCATCTGAACGACGCACCTAATATTCCAAATAAATACTCTGTTTTATTTCACCCATTATTTGAGCTCTTGCTCGAATTCATCATAATGTACGTGAAGCTGTTCGAGTTCGTTTCCATGGCATTGTTTGCATTCACGTGCGGCTGCTTCAAGTTTTTGCTCCGAGAAGTGGCATTGAGGGTGCAAAAAGAAGTTCAGCCAGAAGTGGGCCAATCGCCCATGACTTTGGAATCCATGAAGAAAATATATGACACTCACAGAGGTGTGTGTGGATTGGTAGCTGAAGCCGACTACTTGTATGCCCCTTTGGTCCTTGTGTGGTGTGCAGCTCAAGTGCTCAAGATCTGCTTTTGGATCCGATCTTTCAATTCTGATGCGTTGGGTGATATTGCAACACCTTACTATGCAGCTGTTGTTGCACTCAATGTATTTTCTGCAGTTGTTCCCTTACTTTTAGTCGCCCTTAGTGCATCTGTTGTCAATCACAAGGTAAACACACTCCCTAAGATTCGTTCAAGTTTTCTTTGATTTGGTGGGTATATGATTACGCTGTTGTTATCTATCTATGATCTAGCTGTTGTCATCCATGAGGATTTGCAAGTATTCCGAAAGCGACCTATTTGATGACAAGGTATTTGCAAATCAATACTTGAACTTAGTACCGGTTGGTACATTAATCATTATTAACTATTTGTCATATTGTGCAGACTACAGTGCTGGTTATACATTTGAGATATGCAGTAAACACTTAATGTGAAATTCGCCATTTAAACAAGAGTTATATGTATGTAATATGATATAAATAACCCGCACAAATTTATGTATGATAGTTCAAAAATGGACTTTATCAACCTTAAAGATTATATAGGCTACATTTCATCAAAAAATCCTTTTTAATATAGTCAAGATACACGTAGTTTTTTTCTTTAAATGAACATAAGGTAGTATTGAAAATTTTTATGGTACTCTAATAATTGATAAGTCTCACATTGTATTATGGACAGTAAGCTACATTCAAATATCCGGTAACCAAAAAGGTTTTTGCCAATTTGTATGCGGACAAATGAAAAAGAAATTGGGAATTACTATTTTGTGTTACCTGATGTATAAGTTACTTTGAAAGATGTTAAAATGTTCCGTGCATTTTATCTCGAAATTTGGATGTAAATGGACAGAGCAAGCAATTCTCTAATGTCTTTAAATTTTATGTCAAATGTTTAGCTCAAGCTTCACCACTTATTTTACGTCACTGAATTTCAAGTTTCTCCTACTGGATTAACTGCATGGCGGTTCTTCATCATTAGCAAAGCATTTATTTTGACGGTTAATATTTTGCTATTGCCTCGATAAATATAGTATTAAAAAATGGTATCATAAACATATTGCTTTCATCTTTTTACAGGTTGCTGGGACTGTGGTGACCTATACTCTGGTTCTCTATGGGCTAACATAATTTCAATTCAAATTTGGTTCTTATACCAGGAGTGTCGAAATGAAAACCAATGTTTTAATAGGTTTACCAGTTTACCAGCAAACAGTGTCAACATACGTATATGAATTTGAATAATTATTCGCTTAGATCTCACAATGTTGAAATTATGCAACAATTATGACTCAAATTTTGCACAGCATGCAATCAATGTGTGTCAAACGGTTTAGGAGAGCAATTGTTATCAATGTAAATACTTGAGGACCATCTGGCACAAGCATGATTCCGCAAAAGCTGTATATCAAATCAATCATTTCCGCTTTGTTTTCATTATCTATTTGGAAATATCGTATATATTTTTGTGGTTTCAATTCAATAAAGTAGTCCGGATTGAAACATTTGGAGCTATAACGTATTAAGAGTTAAAGGAATATCAAAATGCTCCGAATATACGATTCAAAGACGAAGAAGACACACCGCAAAAATTCCCCAGCAAAAGTAGCACCTTGGCCACAATGCTTGGACCCAAGCATTGCTTGTGCCAATCTACATACTGAAAATGCTGCATTGAATTCCGTTAGCTTAGACGTATCATTAGACGCAGATGCTAAAATCAATTACAAGTTTGATGATGATATCAATTACGATAAGAAGGGGTTCATTCCTGTTGTCTTTCGAATTTTCACTGTCATACTGAGATTCTTCGGTATGCATCTACACATGAATGCCAGTGGTCATTGTCCAGTACCTTGTGCCTGCACAGCATTGGCCATATTGCTCGCTACAATCACCTGCCTTGCTCAATTTGGCATCTCCGTATTCTTCACATTTCATCTGGTGTATTCTTACCAAGTTGGCGACAGTAACCTCGTCATTCCCCTAGCGACCATCATTACGTACAGTGTATCCACTTTACTCGTGCACATTATCCTCCTTTTCAAGCAGACAAAGTTACAGGTTCTCCTCCGAGCTTTGCATTTGAATGCGCCGCAAATTGTTGCGAAATACTCCGATAAGGAGCTCAAGAGAAACGCTGGAAAATGGACTGTGAAGGTAATAAACTTCGTTTGTGCCTTATTAGGATTGAATTTCATTTTTGTGACAAATCAGTGATAATGAGCCACTGGTCAGTCGATCACATGTACCATAATTTATACTGATATCTAAGTGGTTTTGGCTGCAATGGGAGGGGGCAACTGATTTAAATTGCTAAAATTTGCATTACAATATATAAATTTACATTTTTCGCAATTGAGTACGATTCTAGTGTTTGTTTTCCGGTGGATGTATATAGATGCTGCTGGCAACTGTAATGTTCATGACTGTATATGCTGTGCAAGCCTTCTGCTTCAATCTGGCAACGGGAAACCAAACGAGACAACCTGGGTTTGATAATGACACGGCAAAAACGATTAATTTTGCATTTGAATGGGCACCTAACACCACCCAAGCTACATTTGCCCTCATTGAGAATTACCTGCTGTATGCCTGGGTGTATTTCATACACGTGTTCAACCTATACACAATGTGTCTATTTGTGTATACAAGTCAGATGGTCAGTTACTTCTTACATAAACTACCATCAGTGGCTGATGTAATCACTTCACGTCATCGCGAAATGGCACTCAGGGCATTTCGCAAAAGACACCATATGATTTGTTCCCTTGTGGGAGACGCAGACAGCATCTTTTCACCCGTAATATTCATCTGGTATGCAGCAGAACTGGTAACCACTTTACTGATCATCAGCTCTATGAGAAACACGGATTGGTTCTCTCAGTGGTACCTTGGATTCGAATTATGCTGCATTTTAGCGACTTCAATCTTCTGTTTTGTCGTCGTTTCAATCAATGCTGAGCATGTTAACAACAAGGTTGTATATATTTTCCATTTCACCCAATTATATAGTTCATTCAAAATAAGTTGAGAAAAAAGGCGTGCCCATACTCGAAGCTTATTGGATAGCGAAAACCACGTGATATGTGGGCGTGAGTAGCAGTATAGATTCCGGTATCTTGATTGGCCGCAGAAACCACAAGACAAGCCTTTTTTCAATGTAGCCAATTGCGAGCACCGCATATGCCACGCCTTTTTTCTCAACTTCTTTTGAATGGATTATAAGTGCCAAATTCTTTATCGAACCACTGACAAACGCATAATTAAATTATAACTGCTAACATGGCATATGGAATACCAAGCACTAAAGTTTTAATTTAAAATTGCACTTTGATATCATATAACTTTGACAGCTTCAATTGTTTGGCACGTTTGTCGTTTCTCTGTGATGTTTCATATTGTATACATATTTTTATGCTATAGATTATTACATCTTTGCGGCCTCTTCGTGAACTTGATGATATTCAGTCGATGGCAAGTGCTCATGTAGGTTCAAATGCGAATTTGTAAATTTTGCAGAATGTTTCCTAATGAACACGTTTTGTTTCCTTCAGATGACTGTAGGGAATTTGAATTACCTGATAAATTTAATTGCATCTCCAGTGAGCTTTACAGGTTGGGGATTCTTTTCCATCAGCCGTGGATTCATGTTAACGGTGTGTTAATTAATTTTAAAAGTGTTATTGATGTGTCAAGTTTGACAATTTTAATTTTATGCCTGTAGATTTTTGGGACACTTATGACCTATTCTATGTTTTTGTATGGAATGTGATCATCCAGTTTTGTGGATAAGGAAGAAATTGCATTAATTAAATTTAATTAATGTAAATATATATTAATATTAATAGCATTTACGATGGATTAATTAAGATGACAGTGATGGATTGCATCAAGCATTGAAATTGTATTACAAATGTGATAGCAAATAATAATTCATATTCGTAAGATGTTTGAATTGTCATTATACTCTATCTCCGGTGATTGATGAATTAATCAAATTAGACCGAAGAAATATTTGCAATATGGATTTCCACTGCATAAAATGTCTTAAGCGAACAGAAAGCAAGGTGTGTTAATTTTTGTGAAGTGAATGAACATGGTTGCAAAATCCCCTGCTTCTGAATTTCGTAGTGGTTGTTTTTTCATCTTGTCGAAAGATGCTACAGTTTTGGATATCACTTTTACAGAAGAAAATGAGAAAATATATCCAGTAACTACTGCATTTATGTTCTTACATGGCATCAGCTTGTTCAGAAAACGAAACCGATGTTCGGTTGTCATTCTCCGCATTTTAGGATTGATAGTTTATTTGGTGCAAATGCTCTCGATTTCCGTTTTTTCCATTGCACTGTATTTCATATACAAAGATGAGGATGGGATTCGACTCGATTGGTATACTCCATGTGTAATTGTCATCTCCAATATCAGTTCATTGTTGTCCCACTACATACTCTGCAAGCGTGAAAACCAAATCACAAAGATTATGTTCTCATTGATGACACTGACCAGACATCTTGCTGAAAAGGCATTAGGCAATAATTCATTAGGATATGCCGATATGAAGAAATGGACGAATATGCGTGACAAAATAACGATTTCTTTGTTTGGTCTTTTCTTCATTTTACATTTGGCACTTCACATGAAATTCACATGTCATGAAAACCTGGATGACCTTGCATGCAAGCTTGGATTAGACAAATTTAGTAACGACACTAAATGCGAAATAGGGTTTCTGTTAATTCGCAATGTTTCTATCTTTGCACTGTGGTTTGAAAGATTCGACATAGCTGCCAGTACTCTATTCTCTGCATTTTGTGCACTTTTGTACGTGGCCTATATTTATCTCTTAAAACTTGAGCAACGATACCCGCCTACTGAGAAGTATTTAGCAAAGTTCACCAAATTATACCAGCAACTATGGGACACAGTTGAAGAGCTAAATAATGTTTTTAAGTTCTTATTGTGCATTTGGAGTTGCAATTCATTGTTAAGCATATGTTTCTGGATAAGAGCACTGAAATCTGGGTTCAGTGAGGAATCTTATATATTCTTAATTGCCGGTCGAATCATCGTCTCTGTTATTACATTTGTGGGCTATTCATCATGGGCAATTCTAATCAACAATAAGGCAAGTGTGTAGAGAATTTAATAGTTTAATAATAAAAATGTTCAAAATTAAGTTTATATTATATGTTAACAGATAAGCCAATATCACACATCCTTCGTAAAATACCAGAGCAATATTTGTATGCAGGTATATGGAAAATGTCTATAATTATGATCAGAAATCGATATCACAGCGTTACAATTTATTTTCTTTTCTTGCAGACTAAATTGGATTATATCATGCGCACTGTCATTACGACTAACTGTTACAGAGGTTTCACTGGTTGGGATTTCTTCACTTTCAATAAAGAATTCCTGCTGTCGGTTTGTATATGAGAATATGCAACACATTATAGACAATTACATTAATATGGAAATTGTGAATTTAAGATATGAGTTATTCAGTGAAATCTTGATGTAACGTTCCCAACAGTTTATTTGTTATAACGGTGCATAAGATATGCTGGATTACATGTTAAACATATTTATTATAACGGTTGGTGATTTCCTCCTGGAAACGTTAAAAAGCAAGATTTCACTTCACTTGGAATATGTTATTTTCCTTTAGCTTTTGATATCCTTTTATAGGCTTTGGGGACTATACTTACGTACACTCTGGTGTTATATGGAATGGGATAAATAAGGAGAAATGTACATTTGTTATAGACACAGATGTCATCTACAAATAAATACCATTCATTCAGAAATGTCTCCCATGATAATATATGTACTTTAATTGATAATCTTACTTAGCGTGCTTTGTGTGCCAACATTTACAGTACTCAACTATAGCTTATTGAACGAGAAAATGTTCTGTATGCATTTGTTATCTCTAAGTACTATCTAATATAGATTTTTATCATTATTACACAGATCATCGCTTATTTGCTGTATTAATACATGAAGAATACATTCATTATCGTTGTGGTTTAGTTTTGGGAAATGTTATGCTCTGGTGAAGATGTCGTCGAGATGACTCTTGCAGAATTACGAAGAAGTAGCACCCACCATATGATTAGTCCTGTAATCTACAGTAAAAATGTATTTGTATGGTATAAGCATGGTGTCACCTGCAAATGCTAATTCTCACACTTAAATATACATGCATAAGTGACATGTGACAATTAAAAATCCAAACGTGCATTTCTGCATGGATGTTGTCAAAAATGGCAAATTCCGATTATACATTTGTCTTACTTACGTTGAATAGAACAGAGTGGTGTAATCGATAAAATTTCCAGACCGATATGAAATTCTGCTGAAGCGAAGTTTCTTTGCAAAGCAAGAGGTATTCTACAAGCTGTGACAAAAATGAAATATTTGATAAGAGGAATTAAGGGCATGCATATTATATAAATGTATTGCAATTATTACTAATATATGTACGTAGCTGGAAAATCAATTTTCTCTGGATGTTCGACTTAACATAATTTATTCAAATTGGAAAAAAAATGCTGTTGCATATGGTTACTAGCCTAAATCAATGACTGAAATTTAAAGTTCTGATGTTCAAAATATTGACTCCAACATACGTACATGCAGTATATGACTTAAAATATAATTTGTCAAATTACAAAAAAATAACTTCACATTTAATTTAGTCTATATACAGTATATGGAGTATATGAAGAAGAACTACAATATATTCTGAATGAAAACATGGGTAGCATTTTCTTTAAAAAATCCATACCGCTTGCTTATTTTGTCCAAGATTTCTAAAATGTCTTTCGTTTGGGTTCCTCTGTGGGTTCAAGGAGCGCAGTGCCATAATTTTCTATAGATGATTAATTTTGAGTTGTTATACCATGTACATGAAACTAATTTTAAATAATATCCACTTACCTGCTGGTTGACTTTGGCGCCAGTGATGCATAAGAGAATGATATAAACAGTAGCTGAAAAAAACTCGAGCACAGTGAATGCTTTGATCTGCCAAAGCTTGTGGTGCTCAAAAACAGTGGTATATAAAATTAAAGATGCCGCATTTGCTAAAACCCATAAAAATAAGTTCATTCTAAATAACACGTTCAGAGTTTCCATAATATCGGAAGCAGCCATGAAACGTCGTCTTAAAGGCCCAATTCGTTGAAAAACTGAACCAGAATCAGCGCATTTTTCAATTGATTTGAAACATTCATTCAAAAGCATGCAGGACACGCAATAAAAATACATGATCAACAAGTCCAATGTTGAGAGGAAACATTTCGAGAATACGTCCAGTATGTAAGTAATGTACACTGGTGCCTTCTCATTAAATGTTATGAAATTTAGAATATTGCTCTCGTTTTCCTTAGGAATATTAAGAACAAACGTTTTGTGGTATTCACCGTACATTACACGTATATATATTCCAAATTGGATTGTTCCCCACAATGATAAAAGCCAAGACGCTAGTTTTATGTAACGAAAAATCTTACAAGTCAAATTCTGGTTGTTTTCGGTAGCAATAAAGTCTTGCAAAGAAGTCAGCATTTTGATCAAATCTACTCGTTTTGTTAGAACACGGACATAAGACACTGCAGATGCAAGCAAAAATAATAGACATGAGATTTGCAACGAAAAAAACACAAATATAAGGCTTGATGCCAGATCACTTGATGAAAAAAGTAGAAATATTTTTGCGGTTGCTTCTAATCTAAGTAATAACGTCGGGAAAAGCAATATGCAAAATATTGAGTGACAAACAATCGAAAATATGCTCCTCAGCCATGTGCAACACTGCTTTGACTCCGGGTAAATGTATATCCCATATAATCGCATGCAAAATAATATTGGGGTCATGCAGGCAAAGACGACGTTTTGCAATCCCATATTTCTTTTGGACAAAATGTGAAAAGATTGCTGTTTGAGAAAATGATTGAAATGAACTGCAGACACCGCGCTTTTATCTCTCTTTTTTTGACAAACAATACGTTCAATTTGCAATTTGGTGTCAGCCAACATTAATTAAACCCCATATTAGTTGCAATATCAATTTATATTAATATATAGGTCCTTGCAATTCACACTGCCCTATATATTTATACTTTTGGTACTTATTACTCCATGTATATTTCTTGTAATTATACGGCATTGAAAAGATATCCGGTATCAAAAAATTTCTCAGTGCGCTAATTGATATCTGGAGAAATTTGTGATGATACCATACACCATGATTTGGGCGGTGACAAAATATTTGGATGGCCCTTTCAATATTAATATTATTTGCGAAAATACGTATACAGTTACCAAACGGCCCACGCATTTTTATATTCATTCTTGGAATTTGTACACTTGTAAAACATTTATTCAGTATATATCAGAGCTAGTCGTTGCTGTGGAAATTATAAACTAGGGAAATCCATAAAGTTCCGAATCATATGTATATTATGCATCTGAAACTACGAATTCATAAAAAGCTTCACCTGGACTGAAATACAAAACTTCTTTTAATTGTTGACCCTGTCTTACATAGATATGACTGTTGTCATTATAATAAGAGTCTTTATACTCGTAAATTAATTTGGATGATTTTAGTAGGGAATTGCGCATGCAGGTGTGCATTTTCTTGTGTTGGTAAATTGTGTATTTGAGATAATTGCATATCCATTTCCAGCCCACATGCAGTAGCAACGACCTCGACATACGTAGGCCTATACCTATTGTATATGATTCAATATTATAACTGTAGTACAAATTGAAGCAACACTTCATTGATATATTGCCTCTATAATATGCATTTTGCAAATGAGAACATTTTCTGTGCTGCGGGAAAAGGAAAAGTACAAAGTATGTATGTAATCGCATGTTGTGAATTTAAAAATGCCGCCATCTCTCGGTTGGTTGGAAGCATGGGGTGAAATATGTGTGTATCATGTCACACGGTTCATCAAGGTTCATATCGGTGGCTGGCGATGCAAGACAAAATCTTTATTTTCGTCGATCTGTTTGATCTGTGATCACGGTAAATTTCCAAATAAATGGCACTTGGAGCTGCAGACGTAGTTCCCTTACCTCATCATGAGCAAAACGCAGTATGTTCAACACGTCCAGCATACAGAGAAAGTAGAAGACATTTAGCAGTAAAGGTAACAGCATATGTTATACTATATAATCTTACAAATTCATAATTAATCTCTATATTTCGTGCACTATAGGTTTATACCATCAGTTGTGAATCAAAATATCTACTTATCCAAGGAGTGCCTGCAGTTGGAGTCAGAGAAGAACTCAGCGATTTAAGTTCTCAGTATGGTGAATTGAGTGACATATACCCTTTGGATGGGTATCCTTGTGAAGAGTTCACAGAAACATATCTGCTAAAATTCGCCCGCATCCAATCAGCACGGTTAAAACATGCTAAATACTTTCTTTAATTACACCAATTACGAATTTTGTTTATATTTGTAACATAGCCATCGTATTATTATTATTTCTTGTAATAAACATTAGGCAGGGAATTAATCGGTTGCTGCAAACTTAATTGTTGTATCTGTCAAACATGTTCATTGTGAAATTATTTGGTGATCAGACATGAACTAAGAGATGTGACGTACGAAATTCATATTTAATTTAAGTAGGTTTTTTTGTATAAAATAAAGTTGTGTCAGCATTTGGTTAATGCAAATATGTTCAACTTTTTCTTGCTATATTTTGCTTGTATGCATTTGATATAGGAATTGAAATTTGCTGTTTAATAATTATTGTAGTGTTGCTAAGCGCCGTTTGGATGACAAGTCGTTTTTTGGAGGGGTGTTGCATGTCTGTTACGCACCGGAATTTGAAACTGTCCAAGAGACAAAGGAGAAATTGAGGGAAAGACAGCATTCAGTGATGAATCGAATGCAACATGGTAATGCCAATAATGCAGTTGCATTGATTGACAAGTTCTGAAGTTTGCTTTTCATCTGTAGATTTCAGATACAAAGTACACAGAGATCATTATAGCAATTCCAAGAAAATTGATCCTGAATCTGCAAAGCCAAATTTACCAAGTTCCAGTGGGTTGAACACTTTTCTAGTTCCAGCTCCACCAACAGCACCAATGACATACATCTGGGCTGGCCGTGAGTATGTTGTTGAACAGCCCCAAGATCCTTCACCCGAAAAGCCTGTTGAACGTCCAGCTGTAAAGCAACTTATTATGGGTGCAACTAATTTAATACCACGACAACTTGTCGGAAAAAGAAAAGGAGAACGTTTAAAGGAATCGTTTGATTCCACAGCGTCAGCAATACGTTCGAAATTAGTCAAGGTATGTTTCATAAATGTTTATGTGCTTTGTAATATTTTTCCTGGTCTAAATACTATTTTATCGTTG
>WWPM01020161.1:0-10031 GCA_023279145.1 Glomeris maerens | reverse complement strand
ATAAACGTTTTTACTTCAAACATTCTCTTCATCCAAATATGCTGAAAATAAATATTACATGACATCGGATGCAGTTTATAAGTGTAAATTTGCATATATTTCCATAGGCCATCATTCCTGAACTATTACAAGATGTACACGACTATCATAAAAATTTGGTGCCTGCATTGCATTGTCTTCATGCTTTGGTTTCACAACTTCCAAAGTATCCATTAGGAAGACAGGTGAATTTGTTAACAATTATTGCCATTTAATTACATATTGTTTGCACTGTTGTTAACAGCAATATGGAATTTTGTTTGCTATAACTGCGTTTGATTGCTTTCAGTTGCGGGAATTGTACGGATATTGTTTGGAATCGGACATTTTCAATACGCAGGATTACAAACAAGCCCTCAGATTAATTAAGTAAAATTGGAACAAACATTCATACAGTATGAGTTCTTTTCTGGTTTATATATTCTAAGTTCTTGTTTTATGTTAATAGGTTGTTGTCCAATGAAGAGTTTATCACAAAAGCTTCCCAAGCTTTGAATGTCTTTACATTGAAAGATGCCCCGGTGTTTAATGCACTACAAACAATGAAAGACAAAATACGACAGAAAATCTCAAATCTCCAAGAACATTGTAGCAATAATGGCATTTATTTCTCTGACAAAATAAGGTGCTTGGAAAGTAATTTGTGTTTAATGTTGTTTTTTATATTAGGTGAGCAATTTGGTTGTGAATCTGAAAATGAAACTGGTGCAGCCCTTGAAGTGAAAAGGAGCAGATATGATTTCCAAAAGGTATATTTTAACATTCTCATTGATATTCTTAACTTTCTGATTTAGATTAACACGTTTCTGACGTAACAGATGATGAAAGAGCTTGGCGATACGAAGAAGTCCAAGCGGCAGTCAAATTATACCGTGACTTGCAGAAATGAGATTGTTGATTTATTCGACGAGATGTTCAGGTCTAAATGATGGCAAATTAAAGTGAAATGTTGTAATAGATTTAAAAGGTGGGTTTTCTGTTTAATTCCATCAGGAAATTTCTGCATTGTCCCAAGATGATGCCGCTTTACGAGTGTTTTTATTACGATGATGTTGCGAATGTTAAACAACACTTGGTCGGAAATCCAAGAGCAGCAATCCAGTCAGCTTTGTCTAATCCTTCCAGATATTTACAAGTATGTTGTGTGAAAAATTCAATTTAGTAACTAAATCTTTATAATTGAAATGTTGCATTTCAACCATTTACTTATTGAATCTAATCTGAAAAAAATGCTATTTAAATCGTTATAACTTTACAACAAGTTAGTTAAGCATGTTAATGCCTTTATTTAGTGCAAATGTTGCGATGTTACGGACCCCGGCAGCATTACAGGGCAAATGCCAGACATTGTGATATTATACAAGCTTCACTTGGAATGTGGAAAGATGATAAACATGCATGATTGGTTTGAGGTGTGTTTTTCGTTGTTTCTTTCCTTGAATTACTATATTTTAATAGTGTTATTTATTAGTCCTTCGTCACGATAAAGACCGAATCGAACAGCGACGAAGTAAGGAAGCAAATGCAGTATCCTTTTCACAGTAAACTATTTTACATTATACAAGGTGATTCAAAAAGAATTATCCAACTTTTATCTTAGTTAATGTTAAAATGGCGTCTAAAATGCAATCGGGTAAAAACGGTGAAACCGTGCATTTAAAAAAGGAGTTCAATATCAAGCCTCGTTTGTTATTAAGTTTTGAATCGCCCTGTATATGGAAAAATTATTTCACTTCCCATTTCCTTATCGTTAACCCAAGGATACGTTTCACTCATGCGGTATCCGAGTTGCAGTTTCTTGGCTTTGTGCAACCGACTCAAAGGAAGTCTGATCATGTTGCTAGGTTAACTTGGGGTGGATGTTAAAAGTGTTTGAAGTTGTCATTGTAATAAAATTCATAAATTTATCTTTATTTTTTGTAATTATTTTTGTTTTTTTTCCAAATGCGATTTTAATTTAAAATTGATCGTTTGATTGTATATGTATTTTCAGATTTTTAATTTGTGTTAGAAAACCGGAAATAGTTTATTATTGCCGTCATAAATTGACAGAATAACAGTAAAAATACTGATCTGATTAGTAAAGATGCATGCAATTTAATAAATTCAAATTGAAATTATTTCTTTTGCCATGCTATTTTGAGAATGAAAAGTTTCCAAAATTAAGTCTTCTTAATTCACATCTTATATATGCAGGTTTGCTTTTCTTTTTCATACATTTTGGTACCTAATTAAATTTTTCAAAGGGTTTCATGTCATGCATGGATTTCCTTGGAAAATCATTGAATCTGAAAATGGTCATGGAAGTCCTACAAAGAGTCATTGTATTTTGATTATAACTTGTGATGCAGCCACATAATTCACAAACATTTTTCATCACATTATTTGTTTGTGCAGTTTATTACGATCCAAAATCTGATATACTATTTCACTCATCCTTTTGAATGTGACTTAAATGAATGGGCGGAGCGTGATATGGAGGAGGAGTCTCGCAGTCCAAATTATCGATAATTTTGTAAAACCATGTAAAATAATATTTCACTTGTTAACACACTTGCAAAAAACAAGTTATTGCCGTTGATCATGAATACAAAGCTTTGGATAATAATAGGGAAAACGATTTTAATACGTATACTAGTTTGTAGGGGAGTTGGATGCCTTGTTGTAAACTTGTTCGTTGCCATGGCAGCGGTAGGCGTGGCTTTTGTGACGTCACGAGACCGAATAGAACCACGGGGAATGAAACGGTGAAACAGCGATGGCCGATGACAGAGAAGTGCTTCGTGAAGTTTGGGATGGACGTTTACCGGTCTGTTTCAACCTCGCATCCGAAGAGATGAATACGATCCAACAACCGGATCCTTATTACGTAAACATCCACCTACCTCATTTTAGAATTTACATTTTAATAAAAGACGCCATCGTTTAAATGTGTTGCGCAGCTGATGGTGCCCAGGTTGAGTTATTTTCCTCTTGTTTCTGATAAAGTCAGAAAACATTTTGCAAGAAATGTAGTTCAAGATGCGCAGGAATGTGAAATGTGGCTGGAATTCAACGGCATTCCTCTAAAATGGTTGGTATTAATCTAGCTTGGTGTAATATATAAGCCAAATAAATTTGCAAACTGCCTAATGGGATTTCCTGGCAGATTTTTTTATTGTCATTGTTCAAATGTCCTTCCATTACATATACAGACCTATCTTCTAAATGGTTTGTATTTAATTACCAGAGTGTTAATGTATGTTACTTGTATGTATGCCAGTCCAAATAATAAATGCAAAATGACACTACATGACTTTCTATAACGTACTGTGTTACAAAAATAATTGTTATTACAGTTATCTCTCAAAATTCCCAAGTTTTCCATATTATAACATAAATCCTTGTTATTTATTTATGATTTATTTTTTTTGTCAATTGTTAGCATTGGGTTGTCACAATATTAATATGATATAATAAGCCAAATGAATTTAATGAGTGAATTTAATTCCATTTCAGGCATTACCCAATTGGTGTGCTTTTTGATCTGCACGGCTATGAATCCACTCTACCTTGGAACTTGACCGTTCATTTTCAGGTTACAACATCTTATTTATCAATAGTTTGGGTATTTTATTTTACTCATTGCACGGTTTTCTGCATTAGAAATTCCCGGAAGAAGATTTACTTCGATGCCCCGATAAAGAAACTGTTGAATCGCATTTTATGTCGACCGTAAAAGAAGCAGATGCGTTGAAACATCGAAGTCTAATCATAAGTAACATGCAGAAGCGTGATCATAATCAACTATGGATGGGTCTTCAAAACGGTAGCTTTTGATTGAATTTTTTTCTTGTGCGCTTCATGTGATAATTGACTACGATTTGCAGACAAATTTGACCAGTTTTGGACCGTGAACAGGAAGCTGATGGAGCACAGCGCAGATGAACTTTTTAAATTTATCCCGTATAGAATATACCAGGTACACGTGAAAAATTAAATGGGTTTGAAATTGTATAGGTTTCAAGTTTGTAAAATGTATTGCTTTCGAACGTTTCAATTGTATTGGTATTTTAATTGTGAATTTTATTTGTAAATTCTATTAATTTTGAAGTCTACAAATTATATTAATTTCAAAATTGTGCTTGCAAAAATAACTACGCTTTTCAAAAATCGGTTTGATTATAGTAATAGAACTGTCTCGTTTAATTCCTTCTCAGATTGACAAACCATACATTCAGAAGTTGTTTCGCCCGATTGGAGACGACAACTCGTTTCTGAAACTGGAAGATCTGGTGAAAGACGTGTTTCCAGAAGCTCTAAGTATGTTTACAGTTTTTATTATTACATTTCTTAAAATCCGAATTGTACCGGTATGTATAAAAAAACACTAAATGTATATCGTTCAGATCATCAATTGGAATACAGGATAGTGACGCAGGGAATTGAACCGCCACTCGAAACTCCCATTCAATGGTTAAGTGAACATTTCAGTTATCCAGATAATTTCCTCCACATCTGTATCTTAACTGCATAAGAATATAATAATAGTTGGAATAAAAGCCTATCCGATATAACAATATAACAATGTAATATTATTACAGCTTGGTGGAATTTACAAACAACCTCTTGAAAACAAAATTACCGGTACATTTCTCCTAAAATAAATAAGAATAGAAATAATACACAAGAAAACCCCTCATTTCCAATAATGAATAGTAATAGTTCAATTGTTAACCACCCAATCATATATTAAGAAATAATGTCCTTTACAGAGGCAACGCAAGAAACTTAAATAGGAATTAGAAATCTGAATTAAGTGATAAGTTGAAATAAATAAATTAAAATCGTTCCAATCAGAATCAATTCAAAGTATCTATGTAATAAAAGAGATTATTATCGCTGTTTTTAATATTAGTTATTCTAGAATTTACCAAACCGTAAAAACTTACAACTTGAGACAGGGACACAAATTGAGACACAAATACAACTACAATATTTACTTGCATGAACCAATTAAGAAATACCTTAAAGGAGTTTGGTTATATGCAGGTAAATATTGTAAAATGTACACATAGGAATATACAATTGTCTCGATTTTCATTCTCGTTTCAAGTTACATGGTTTTTGGGTATAAAAATATCCAGTTTTTACTAACTTTGTTTGTTTACGCGATCAACCAGTATAAAAAGCCAGAATTATGCCATTGTTTGAGAGTATGATGGATTAAGCGCGTGAATTATGTTCTCCAACGCAACCCGTGCCGCAGATTCCCTGAAGTTGCGTTCCAAAATCGATAGGGCCTTTTCCGAGTGTTCGCGGCACAGAAGTTTAGTCTGATCCACTCCTTGGCCGTCCATGATCCACGAATGCAGCTGAAATATTGTAAATCAGTGACCCCGATTAATGCCATTTTTTGGCAATACAAGAATCTATAATCATGTCACTGCACAAGAGTGCAAATTGGAAATTTTACCTTGCCAAAGTCCAAATCTTGCACGCTTCTCGTGAACGACTGAATGTACGACACTATGCTGGGGAACTGTTTTATGTGGTAAATCACCGGGGACGACGCGAGATCGAAGCTGGTTCCTGGCGGATGGCGGGAAAGGTCCACGAACGGTTGCAGATCCGAATGGGCCTTTGCATTATACAGGTGAAGCAATGAGATTAAAAAACCCTAAATGTTGGATCTTGTACGTAACGAAAACACAGACAACAAACACGAACCTGCCAAGCGAGCGAGATGTGTTTGCCAAACTCGAAGGCGCAGGTCTGTATGCGGTCATCGAGATCGGCCAGCATGATGGCCGCGCTGCAACTTCTCGCCAGCAGACTTCCGCTGGACAGGAAGTGCTTCTCTTGCCAGTCTTGTATGGTGACGGATGCATTGGGCATGCAAAGCCCTTCCGCGTCCTGCTGTCCGAGGAACTCCGACTCGGTGCTGTCTTTCATCGCGGCGCAGATGATCTCCACAACCTGCGTGTTTACGCACAACTTTACTAGTTGGTCGCACTCTGCTAACCTTAAATGTTGTCCTTCGGAAATGACAACTTTTATAGACGCACCATTTTAAAACGACTCGTTGTTAATTTTTTCATGTTATAGCTTCGTCTTCTAATCTTGGTATGCCTTTTTTACATGTATATGTTGTTTGAAGGTGAAGGCCCTTACGTGAGTATTGCGCAGCGTTGCCAGGGCCAGGGACGCGTTGGCGAGGAGATAGTCACCGCCAAGGACCGCGATCTTGTTGCCGTACTCCATGTCTTGCAAGACAGTGCCGTCGTCCAGAAGAAGTCTGGCCGTTGTGTTCACCACACCTTTGTGTATGAGGAACGCAGTGTGGATGAGTTCCGTGATTTCTGCCAGTTTTCTTTGTCTATGCGAAAGTGTGATCATCATTGCACATCTGTTTTTTTATTCATTTTCTAGTATACGTACACTTGAGAGAAAAAACAAATTAATTAGAATGGAAAGTTACTTATTGGAAACACCGAAAGATTTCTCCTGGTCAACCAGGAGTCCGTCCCGATGTCCGGCGGCTTTGGATACAAGAAGCACGATCAAGCCGCGGGTTTGCATGTTGTTGCGTCCATTGTAGATCAGTCTCCTGTAAATGGTTTGGGAATTTGTCAAATTTATCTAGAATATCTGATGCAGAGTTGTTGTTTTTAATTAGTTGTAAATTAACGATTTGATGCCAATAATTTTCCATTTGCAACTCAACAGATTTAAATTATCAATGTTTATTGCGTTTATTTGTACTTGTATTAGAAATATAATGTAGGCCCATAAATTATGAGATTTAGTTAACAAACATTCATTGATATTGTGTATTTTAAAATTCATATCTAAATAATTTACTTTTGTGTGTTTTTCCAGGTTAATATTTATGCAAATAACTTGTATAATTTTTTCAAAATAAGGGACATTATAGTCGATTTCGGACATTAGGGTAGCCATTTTGGAGGAAATTCAAAGTTCTTTAATTGGCTTCATTTATATTCACAACATGGGCGGGGTTTTTATTCGATCATCCCCATTTGGAACGCCTTAGCCAATGAGGATTTAATGAATTAGTGTGCCGGGTGAACTGAAATAAACTTTAGGCGTACACAAATAGGACCGGTACTTGAAACGGACGATTCCTAAAAAGGGGCCATGGGTGGAGGTTAATGTTTTTTGTTACGGAAAGGTTTAAAAATGAAATGCATACTTTCCTATCCTGAGAAGAGGATGATTGGTTCCCACTAATTTCCTGATGTGGATTGCGATGTTGGCTATGTCATCGTTGAACAAACATCTCAGGTTTAGGTACGAACTCGGATATCCAACTATCTTTTCGGCATCCGAAACGGCCCTGTTCCAAAGCAGCGAATCCGATTGGGTCCTGTTCGAAAAGAACCTTTTCCATCCGAAAAGGACGCCGCAGTTTAGGCCTATTCTAGGCGCAATGGCCGCTGATGATCGCACAAACATATTTCACATTTAGCTTCCCCACCGAGTTTTATCGTCTATGAACTCAACTCGACTCTCCACGTAATTGTAAAGGTTATCGCATTCAACCGAAGTACAAGGTTACATTTCCGCGTTCCTCTTTTCTTTCTTTTCTTTTTTGTTCATTTGTTTATGAGGCGTGTTTTTTTTTTACTTTTTTTTTAGAAACCCTATCCGCTTTTTGTTTTGCATATGGTTTTGCAGGAATAACAAACCCCATCAAGGCAACGATAAAAAAAACCACGCATCGAAGCTAAAAATACTTTTATTTACGTAGTATTTCTTTATTACCTAAAATAACTTCTTCACCAAAAAGGTACTACTTCTTGGTACTACATAGTGCGAATTCAAACAACACCTATTGTTTTTTCTCGTCCATTCCATTCCCACTGTTGCGTCGAACCGGTACGTACCGGAATGCACCGAAATACCGAAAGTCGTAATAAGCCTTTTTGGGATGGACCTAAATTTAGTCCACTGCTCGCTGCCCCTTTTTTAAGGGTGCAGTTTTGCTACATTTTTTCCTGGCATCAGGATGATGAGAAGCTTGCTGAGGTCGCGAATCGCGTTGGTACGTAGACTTTGGGGTGTTTTTCGTCTGTTTTTTGCGATGTTTTTGTGATGGGAAATTATAAATGCGCAGTAAGCCGACGAAGTTTTGTTAAGCCTATAATTAACCTTCGCAGTTCTTACGGTTTTTCTAGTATATCATTGTGTATTTGTGGATTTGTATAGGAGGTCCTCATCATTGAGACCTGTTCAAGATTGAGATGCTAGATTAACAGAAATGTCTGATATTTTAATTGAATCATGTTTTTTTCCCAGGATTATTACCTGTAACACGTTAATGGGAAATATTACATAACATGGCATTTAAAATTGCACAACATTTAAATTGTTGTCTCCACAAACCTTTGTATGTGAATGATTTGCTGAAACTGTAGTTTGGTTTTTCCTAAAAGTTTTGATTTTGTGCAAGTAAGGGAAATGTAATTTTTAAGACACTGTATATAGAAACAAATGGGAAATTGTTATTTACATCAAACATATAATATTAACCAATTGTAGAAATAACACATAGTAATATGTGCTGCCATAAATTTTATTTTCCTACTTTATTTGTTATTTCTGAAATTATTTCCATGACTGATTCAAATTGTTGTCCAGATTAATAATAACTTGTTGTTTCTTGTAATATTGTTGTATAAAACCGCATTTATTGCAAGTGATGGAAATTAAAAGAACTAGGAATTAAATTGGCAATTAAAAACCAAAATTCATATTTATTAATTTGACAGTTGGTAATTCAATAAAGTTTTGTTAATGAATTTTATGCAGTATTTTCTATGCATGTGTTATATTTAATTAGTTACATTGTTCATTAAATAATTCAGTAATATTTTGTGCTTGTATTTTATGTTTTTCTTCCAGGTACAGTGTTTTTATAAATCTACAATTTTGAATCATTGCTTCAAATTTACAACATGCCAATGCAAAATGGCCGTCAGTGATGTTCAGAAAAAGGATGTAATATCAATAATAGAAGAATGTGTTTCCACCATGAACAACTCCAGTTTACCAGCCATTGAGGTTTTTTTACATTGCAAATTTCCATATGATTTGTAAGAAAATGATTTATTTACATGATTAATTGTTTCAACTTCAGAAGGCAACAAAGAAGTTGTGCAGATTTTACACTGAGCTTCACGAAGACGAGAAGTCGTATTTCTTAACGTCTCTCGCGAAAAATCACAACGTGGACCGTACGCTAGTTAAGCAGTTTGCAAAGAACTTCCTCGACAATATTGTACATATACTCAAACAATTCCCATCATTTTCAAAAACTTTCTGCAAAATGTGCTCGAAATATGAATGCAATTTACCATTTAATGTAACCTTGGAATCGTGACTGCGTTGAGTGCGGACTGACTATATTTTTATGTAATTATTGCATTTTATTTTTGCCAAAATGAAGGACAATGGGACTTCTACGGTTAAGTTGGAAGAGAAGTTGCGTTCTTCACTGACTCCAAAGTATAGTTGGTTGTTTAGTCAAATTGGGAAACTGGATGGCGGAGTGAAATTTCTCGTCGATCTCCGAACTGATATTTTGGTAATTCCAGTAAATTACAAGAATTTCGTTTGGAAAAGAATAATATGACACTTTTGCTCTTGAATCTTGAAGGAATATCAAGAAACTATGTCCGATGAAGTTACTGTGGAAGATGTAGAGAGCCTGAAATCTTTAAGCAATTCGTTGCGCGATCTTCTAACCATGTGGTTTTCAGTTGGTTTCTTGCATTTGGAACGCGTCACGTGGCAGTCATCTTGCGATATGCTCCAAAAGTTAAGCAACTTGGGGTTTATATTTGCAGTTGAAACATCTGTATGTGGAGAAATAATTGTGTAAATTCATTGTAGGTGTCCGAATACGAAGCCGTGCACCCGATGAGGAACTGGACAGATCTGAAACGGCGTGTTGGCCCGTACCGCCGATGTTTCGTGTTCACGCACAG
>WWPM01020160.1:0-15256 GCA_023279145.1 Glomeris maerens | reverse complement strand
ATCACAATCATCACTATGTGGTATATCTATAAGTGCAGAAAAATATATATTCTTAAATGTAAATGTACTACATATAACGAAAATTACAGATATGGTGGTGCAAATCGAATGGTCATGTTAGTTGTACTTTTCAAGTTTTTTTTTATTGGAGGAAAAACTAAATAAAAAAACCGTAAAAATCTAGGTGGATATTGTCAATTTTAATGTTGTAGAGAACAATTTGTTGGGTGGAACGAACATTTACCTTCAGACATACAATCCGCGACTGAAAGATAAGGATCGGGAACTCCTGAACAAAAGAAAGTGATTAGTTGCAATTTGTAAAAAAAAAAGAACATTTAAAACACACGGTATAGTGAAAGGCACAGATGCCACTTTTAAATAAAAATATATGCAGCAAAAACTACACAAACTTGAGTCTGTTAACATAACGCCCATCTGCTGCAGGACTGGCTTATAATATGCATTTCATTTTCAAAACCCAATCATTTCTTATAAAACCATGTCGAATTCTGAAATATTTCCAACCAAATACTGAAAATCAGGCAAAGTATTTACAAAGTCAAATTAAGATTGGGAAATTGATTCGGTGCATCTAATCAATAGAGAAAATCTTGCAATTGCACACTAATTACTGATACGGGAAGGTTTACTTGTAATATTACTTCTGCATTCATGGCAAATCACAAAAATGGTACCAAGTTTAGCTCTTTATAAATGACAAACTAGGGAATTAATTACAATTCACCTTCAGCGGAATCACTCACAAGATCCCTTACAGGGAAACTCGTGAGGTTCCACTCAGTTGAATGTGGTTCTTCCACTTCTTTTGATGGTTGTTCCACTTCGGGAAAAGTCGAATAATTTGCCAGTTGACGCGATTGAGGTTGAGAATTATAAACCTGACTTTGCTGCGGTGAAGTGGTGACATTTGCAACGGCAGACCCAATAAGCTCTTCAAGTCTTTGAGGTCCTCCTCCTCTCATCTCAACTCCTGCAACATAAAATACGAATCTCAACAACACAAGTCACCTCTGCATTTTTACTTCCAGTACAGCAGAACTGAATACCAAACTGACAAATTAAAGCAGGGATGAAACTCGAGACAGAATTGTACATTTCATTTTGATCTCTGGACACCCATTATACAAGTATTCGCAAGTTGTGCTAAAACACTGTAGTCATAATCGAGTCGGAAATTATGAAATTCCCTGAAAAAAAATCTAACTTTTCGCCCACGACACAAAAATTTGAAACTACAGAACAATTAATTATATTGCTCATCTAGGCATCCATTATTGAATCATTCAGCAAACTCTGGAAATATTCCCTCCTGGAATCTCTTGGTATGATCTAATTCCCTCACACTTCCAAGGTTCCCAGGTAGTTTCAACCCTGATTTTGTTTTCAAGAGATTATGCATGCAACAGCGTAGAAAATAAACAAGAAAATAAGCGAGAAAACCATGTTTATAATGTCATAATTACAATACACACCTCGACGAAGCCGCGGCGAACTACAATTCAAGTATGTAACTGGCTGTTGTGTCAACTCCCTAGATATAATGTCTTGAGGTGGTGGTGGAGGTTGCGAAACGTGCTGCATTGAGCCAAACAAACCCATTTGGACACTTCGGGGTTGTCTGAACATCGCCGAGCTTCCTGCAATGTGAAATCAAAATTTTAACTGAATATTCACTTCAATATTTTTCCGTCATATTAATTTCACCACCATAAAAGATTTGAATACCAAATTCCACATTTGCATATTACAAATCCATAATGCCAAGAATTCTTAAACACATTAAAGTCTGTACATGTGTATTATGCAGATCTAAATTGGCAATGCCGATTTAGTATTCACAGTATTACGTATGAAACAGTTTAGGAAACAAATTGACAAAAAATAAATTACGGCAGAATATCAAGTTTGTAATGTTCTGTATAATAACACACCTTGAGAATGTTGCAATGTCCTTAAGGTAATGCCTTGAGAAGGTGGTGCAAACTGAAACCCAAACGCATTTGCGGGTGCAACCGAGAAACCCGAGTGGAATCTTGCGGGTCCTGCAAATTCACAGTTTATTCTATTAACCAGAGATTATGTATTACCTTAGTATTGCCTAATAGGAGATATAAGGGATTCTACTTTCATTCTTTTAACAAACAGATGCATTATGTGTTATCTATTATGCGATTAAAAAATCAGGATTGAATGGGCAAAAACAAAACAAAGAATAGCAGTCCTTGTTTTAATATTTGTTTTTGATATACGTAGCAGATATTTGGATGTTTCTGAACGTGGATTATTATTATTTTCTTGTTTAAAAACCAAGTAACTTGCCGGGAAATGGTGTTGGTAATAAGGCAGTTACTCCATCATCCCGAATTGAGTCAGAGACTTCTGCAGAAGTACCAAACCCAAAATATGGAGAGCTGAATGTTGGTGCTGGTGGTAAAGGGGATGACGTCTGTTGTACCTGCAACTGTTCCGGAGAAAAATCGCTTCTCCGGTTTTTTGATGGCAAAGCTAAATGAACGAATTTGATTGCATTTATCAACTCTATTTTGAAAGTTGGGGCTAAAAAAAAGAGTAATTGTGACAATTCATAGCTCAAAGTGTACCATAATGGTTCCTCGAAGAATTCAGGACAAATTTCAGGAAATAATAACAAAAATGATACATGTAATTACACGCAAGATGAATTAGAAAACAAAAATTCATTTCTGCTGCTTTTAGAATATGTCAATATTCTGGTACTATTTCGTTTATTCCATGCGGTCAGATTACAATTCCCCATTATTAAAATAATTTGCAATAAGTCTTCATAAATCTGAGTATACAACATTGACAGGTAATTTGGATCTACTTAGCACCAATTCTATAATCGGATTAGATCTTCCTTTTTGGAAAATAATTTATAGATACAATTACAAGATTTCAGTAAAAGTGTAGAAGCAGGGTATTTCAGGAAATGTCATTGTGTTCTTCAGGAATTTCAGGAAGACTTTGAGCCACGCCATTTTTTCAAATTTACCTGAATAGTAACATATTTGATCACGCGCCAGCTGTATTTTCCGCATCTTCGACTCAGAAGTTTCTTTATCTTCTTTTTCATCATTAGGTTCATCAATAAGAACTATATTCGAAATCAATATTTAGTAAAACAGAAATTAATTTCCAGAAATGATAATTAATTACAGCCATTAATTATATAGATCATTGCTGGGTGGAGTTACCATGAGGATTTTAAGAAAGGTTTACCAAGTTCAACCGAAATAGGGTATACGCTGTTTTCAGCATGAAAAAAAATAGTTCTTATACTTGACAAAACCCTCCAGAAATTTGCAAATATTTAGGAGTTATAGAGAATTATAAAAATTTCACTAAATGCAGTATGGAGTTCCAATTGTCATGAAAGCTTTCTAAGGAAATGAGACATTTGGTGTTTCATATTAATTAGAAAAATGAATAGAGTAATTGAAAAAAATAAAAATAATTCTCTGTCACTTCTCACGCATAATACATTTAGATTTCAAACATCCAAGTTCAGTTCTATTTAAAGAAGACAACAAGTTTAACACTTATAAATACCCTCGTGATCGTCGCCGTCGTCGTAGCTAATGTACGAAAGCAAGTCTTCGGCTTCCGCAGCAAACAATTCATCAATACTTGGCCCATTTGAGGTGGACACTTCACCCTAATTCGTTATTATTAGAATATTCAATCTCGGTCATTAAAGTTTGAGTCTACGAATAAACAAAATAAAAAGATAAAGGCAATGCAAACCTCTTCTCGACGCTCGATCGCGATGAAACTAGTCCGAAGTGTTACTAAATTGAACCGCTTACTTAGACGCAAAACATATTCATCCATTTCCTGTTTGCGAACCTACAAAAAATAACTCAGTTCAATATTATTATTGCAAACCACAAAAGTTGAGATCATTACTTCGTGGTTAACGCGGTCATCGTCCAGGTTACCGCATTCGTAATCTCTGATGATGGCTCGTGCTGTAAGACGGTGCAAAATCTGGCCAGGAAAAAACAAAACAATATGGAAAATCAGTAGAAGCTTTGAATTGTATGAACAGAGAGAGAAAGCAAAGTTGTGACATTTTACAACCTCTCCGCTCGTTTTCTCTACGCGAGACGCAGAAACCACAGTCGATATTTCCATGCCGTTCAGGTTCGCCTTGAGAGTAGCCTGTAAATAACCCAAATATGTATTAGATATTAAATTCACCGAAGAAAATTACATTTTAATATTGTTTACCATGGAACAATTCGGTATAAATCCGTACACAACTTGTCGCTCGCCGCTGAATAACGACACCAACTGCTTAGGGGCTTGGGTTATTTCGAGATTGTTCAATTGCAGCCATTCGACTCGGACATCGGTCAATACTGGCCGTAAAGACTTGCTTATCTGGCACTTCACCTTCTTCTCCCAAGTGTTCATCGTGGACTTCTCAAACACCTCGCAAGCTCCGGCGCCTTTCACGGCCAAAGTCTTCAACAGGTGACTATTGCACGTTGAACTATACAAAGACGCATAAAGGGCTATATTAGTTGAAAAACTGTCTGCAATTATTTTGCAACTACTGTAAAGTTCCTTTTAATTTCGGAAAACCATTAGTTCTAGTCGATCATATAACTACCACATAATGCAAAATTGAAATCCTAAGGAATAAAATATAGAAGTCTTCCGTACCCAACACCAAAAGTGAAAATGCGAGTATCCAGGCGAAATCTTTCAGCGTTTCGCAGGATTCCCCCCACATTGTTCAAGAATCCATCCGATATGACAAAGATGTTTTGGAGCGTCTTGTTTGCAGGTGGCAGAAGAAAAGTGCTCAAAGTGGCCCGCAACAGCTCACTACTGCCCCAATTGCCATCAGCTTCCTGAAACATTTCCAATGCAAATTAATAATCAACAGACAGCAGAACCCCTCATTGTTAATAATCACTAAACTTCTGCAAGAAATATTTAAATTTAAACCCCAGTTACATCAACAAGAGCATATTAATTCACGTAACCATGATGAAATCTTGCGCTTTTCGATCGGTTTCCGGTGTCTTTGTCTGCGGCGCGATGAACAACTCGCTGTAAACTACAGGCGTAAAGTAACAAATAAAAGCTTATCCTGCAGATGTTGTAATGAAACTGAATAAATGAAAGGTTTTCTCACCAGTTCCAAATATGGTAACGTTGAATTTGCAGTGATCTGGAAGGTGTCGTAGGCAGAGTAAGGCAATCTGTTGCGCTACGAGGCAGTTATCCCCGCACATTGAATCCGAAGCGTCGATGAAGATCAACACGGTGCAGTCCAACACATCCTCGGCTTCGAAATTCGGGTAGAAAGTGAGCATGCAAGCCTGCACAGTTAATTAACAGAACATCATTCATTAGAAAAGATTTTTAATAAACTAAAAAAAAAGCGTAAATAGTAAAATAACCTCTGGGAATTCATCGGAACCTTCTTCGACCCACATGCGAGGCACGTGCATCTTGGATAACGTGATAAGAAGTTGAAAACCTTCGCCTAAACGAGAACCTCTTGCAACTTTCATCATGGCTTTCGTAGCAGTTTTCTGCGATCAAAACCACAAATCTCAAAAATAACGATATAGCCGAGCACTTTGCGTGATTTTGCAACAAATATCAGTAAAAATGTTCTAATGCAGAATAAAACTTATCCTAAACTTTGCAAAGAAGCCCTATATATTAAAGTTTTAGTTCTCATAATCATACTTAATTACAAACTCCATAGTTGCAATTGGATTCATGTTTGACTGAAATTTGTTAACAGACTGTGTTCACATTTATAAGAGAAAAGTAAAGCCAACCTTAGTGTGGATTTTGTGAGTTGGCGACGAGATAGCCGTGATGTCGAAAGGCATCTCGACATACGCGACAAGTGAAAATTTCAGGCAAGACTCCGATTCACCGAAAACACTTTCAAGATTCTGCGAAAGTTACGCCAGAAATTCAGATTAAAAAAAGGAACATTGTAGTGAAAATCTGGGGGGAAAACGGTATTTTTCCTCTCTCCAAATGCCAGACATATAACAACAAAACTAACTTGACAGTTCTGTTATTTAGATGGAGGAAAAGTAAATAGTTTCCCATCTTTTCACTATAAAAACAAAGTTGAATAATATGATAACGGCACTTGATTGGCTGCGGACAGCTCGATCTTGTGCTGCTGCGTCGAGACGTTGCCTGGCAGGTGAAACAAGATCTGTCCTCTTTCTACGTTCAGCTCAGTCACGTATGTGATCTTGACAAGAACTTTGGCTTTCGGCGGCAAATTTCCCACGCTCACCACAAACACGTTCTACAGTAGCAAAGGCGACAACAACCAATTTGCACCAAACCAACTCAAAAATAACAATCAACAGTGCAATTCAGCTCGACATTTCATGAAATAGATCATTCGCTAGAACAGGAAGATGAACTCTTCAAACAAACGCTAGCCAATCACTGAACTTTCAACAATTTCACCAAATCGATATTAACACAATTGTGATCGGCTGGAAACTTTGTGTTCTCGTCTGCTAGCTACACATGAAACCAATGATAGATTCACGAAAGATTGAATTGAAATGGACTACACGTGTACTGGTTTCTCTTCGTCCATAAGATAAGCTCCGTGTCCTTGCGAAATGGCGGTCACGTATTCTCGGCGAGCAACTTCTTTTTCTTTCACCTCGCCAACCACATGCTTGTCGTTGATGTACGCCTCGAAACCGCAAACCGCAGCCGCGTCATCCAACGGAAACACGTATTTCGCTTCCATTGGACGCTCGCGTGGGTTTTCGTACGACTGAAACACGCAAACCTACCAACATAAACGTCAACCACTGCACGTTACGATTGCATTACAATTTTCAATTGAATTTATTTATACACCTGGCCGGCAAGGTCAACCAATCGTGCAGAAATCTTAAGATCCTTCAACGGGAAGGCAAAATCGCCACTGACTAGACCGAGTACCGCAGCTTTCTTTGGCTCCGGATAAAGAATTTTCTCCAGGATGTCTGCAACATATAGAAAAATTAAATAAATAGGTGATAACAATTTTACGGCGACTAGTAAAATTTGTAACCGTTAGAGGACAACGGTTGTTTTGTATCGGGAGCTTTCTCCGAATCCGGTGCGACATCATTTTCACTTTCAAGCATTTTTTCTTCATCATCGCTCGGAAAACTGAACTCGATGAGGTATTTGAGCCGCTGCTGCGAGACATTGAAGATGGCGAATTCATCTTCCTACACATGCAATCGAGTTTCCATTACATAACTTACTCCCAAATTGCTATTTCCTTAATTTCCAATGACACTAATATTCACATTTTTCAGTGGAATTTTTGGTTGGTTTAAAGATTTAGATTTTCTTCACAAATTTTTCATAAAGTGATTAATTTTACCCACCAAAAACCTTGTGCACTGTTAAGCCCACTTGTCAAAATGCTGTAAAGGCACTAATCTAATGCGATAAGTATTTTTTGTTTACTTCAAATTCGGAACTCTGCATTTCATTGGCACCAACTCCATGAACCGAGTGGTAACCTTCCGGTGGTTTCTGCCAATCAACAATTTGTTGCGTCTGGTAAGAATCTCCGAGAGCAACTTCAGCCATTAACATCATGCGCGTGCCTTTCACACTGCTCGGCTTTGAGTATGCAGCACTCGTACTTCAACAAGACAAAAAACGAAAAATAACCAGAAATTCACATTCCATAAAAAAACGCCCTTCTTTGTTTTACTTGGCAGATGGGGAGAAATAAATTCCTCGGCCCAACAAGCCGGCATCGCGTCTTTCATCGCCACGCACGGTCGTAAATTCATTCGGCAAAATCAATCCCCTGCGGTGAAACAATTATTACACAAATGAATAAGTGACTAAATGAACACAAACAAATGAATCAACAAGTGAATGAATCAGTAAGTAAAAGAAAAGGGTAAATGAAAGAAATAAATGAAATTCCCAACAAAGAAGAAATAGAAACCTGGATAATATTCCTACAACATTCTTCACTTCCGATCCGTGAAATAACAATCGCTTCTTGCCGAGATTCCGCGTGAAATCCACGTTTTCAACATTTCGCCGCACCGCGTAAACGTTTCGAACAATCACAGGAACTTTGCTGCAAACATTTCAAGCAATTCAGTTGAACTTTAAGAGGGAATATGACGACTGAAACAAAACTAAAACCGTTACCTGGACTCGGTAACGATGCGGTTGACTCGGGCAAACTCTTCCGTGTCGTTAGGATGATGTTGAATGAAACATCGCAGTGCTTTATACTGCGAAAGACAGTCGATCTTCTTGGAAGAAGAACAACTCTCATTTACAGATACGACGTCACGAATCAACTGTAATAAAAATGGTATATCTCATATGAAATGAAAAATCATAATGTGAATTATGTTGTGTGAAAGCAACCTGAAGCATTTCAAAGACTTGGGCGATTCCAATCAGGTTTCTAAGCAGAAAATGGTTCCGGAGCAGGATCAAGTCAGTGAATTCCTTGGACAACTTTGCAATATTGTCTTCTTCGTCTTTGGACACCACTGCGGCTCGTATCAAACGCAAAATGGCTTCGGCTTTTTCAACCTACAGTTGGACAAATTTAAGTTGACATGTAGCAAGAATAACAAAGAGTTTGGCCATTTTTTACTTTAAAATGTATTCAAAATGAGATTTGATTTGTAATTTCTTTCGCAAATCAAATTATTAAAATTGGGAATAGATTTTAACTGGGTTTTGTTTATTTCTTGAAATATTTCCACAATTTGAATAAGATTATAATTTCACAAAACTGTATTAAAATTAAAACTGAGTATTTCACAATTTCCGTGAATTTATCTTCGTAATATTTCATACTACTATATTTGTCATTTTCTTTAGTGTGTTTCCACAATTTCAACGAGTTTACCTTTCAATTTCAGATATTTATTATAAACATATTTCTCAAAATAATCTCACCATTTCAATCAAATATTTCCACAACTTTAATTTATTTTCACAATTATTGTGATTTTGTTAATTGCCAGTACATATTTCACCTATTTCTCACAAATACGCAACTTACATCATTGTTTGTAATTTTAGTGACGGGCATGGCCAAATGGGGCTCGATGTCACCGATTGCTTCTTTCCAAATGTGAGTCATCAAGTGTCCAACATGGTCGTTCAGGAGACCAATATCCAAGTTTTGTTCATCCCAAATCTGCAATTGTATTCCCATTTATTGTACTCAAGTATTAAAATGCGCTACTCTTGTTAACGTAGCATTTCTGCGTTTACTTCCTGCAGCTTCGGTGACCCGACGGCAACATCTGCGGGACAAACCGGGCGACCTTTCGTGAAACAGTACGGCGGATTGGTGAAGGTGGCGTACAGTTTGTTGAACACGGACAGAGCGCAATGAGCAGAGTCCATGAAGCGGCAGTTTCTCGATTCGCTTCCAAATTTCTAAATAACAAATAACAATCACTAAAAAGTCAGGCTATATAGACAGCTAGCGATATACACGGAAATGACCTTTGAACCTAGCACTCCAACGTGCCAAAACACGCAAAACTTGGGGCAGTTATCCGACTCATCGTCTTCGCTATCCAAGACTTTTATGTGGATTTCCAAACCGCAGAAAGCAACTTCACCTTGCGCACGCTTATGGCCCTTTGAGGCCAAAACACGCAACAAAAAACAATTATAATATGTACTGATAATCAAAACATATTTGCTCATTTTCAACCGTAAACACAGCAAACTACTTTTTTTGGATTTAAGTGCAAACTTTATTCACAAGTAAACTACTATCAATCCAAATCACCTTAAGCATAACAAATTTGGCAATTTCATAATTGCCACTGTGAAATGGCGGTCCATCAACATCCATGAATTTCCAAACAGTTGTTTGTGAAGATTTATCCATCCGCTTTCGTTTCTCCAAATTTTCTTTATTATTCTCGGTGAATCCGGCTTAAAAAACAGCAACAGATAAAGCCAATAAATGTATCCTGATACATTATAATTGATGAATGCATGTAGTGGTCTTTAATGGAGATTTAATTAATTCCAATAGGGTATAAATATTTGAATTACAGAGGATTCTTCCTTGGCTGAATGCATTTGTCACGTGATTTCCCAAATGAGGATTGATGCCTTGTTTCGTTAATTTGCCCGATTCCAGACAATCATCGATGTAAGAAGGATACACAATCCTGACACCAAGTTTCGATGCTGTCGTCAGCGAAAAAGGCCAAAATGTTTCATCTTCCGCAATGGATTTGGTCACCACAAAATCGGTCTGTAATTGAAGAAAAGATGTGCATTTTTTTCCATTTGCGTCCGATTAATTCAATATTTTTTCCGAGAAATACCTTTTTGTTGACACTGTAGACCACGACCCCGCCATTTCTTAATATTTTCTCTTTCAATTCCTTCTTTTTGAGGTAAGGATATCCGCCCAAATCCAGCACAAAATTCACGCCTTCGAATATTTTACTGTGCGCATTTAAACCCATTTTCGTCGTTAATTATACACCGCAATTGGTTAAATTTTACAGGAAAAGGCCCTAATATTATTGGCACGCAGCGACCAATACAGGTCAATACGTAATCAATGAATTTTTTGGGCCTGTTATCGAAATAAACGATCACAAGTCCCAATCTCGAAGTGATAACTGCGCAGAAGAGCAAGGACGACACTCGAATGTGGGCGTGGCCATAGTTCGAATCCAAGCCAATCGCGAAGCTGGACAACAGATCTTTGCCCAATAACGCATCGGGCCAGTGTTGCGAATATGACGATAAAGTAGGCCAAAAAATAGTAATAGATGGTCGCATATTAAAACAAATCGTAAACCACTGTATGAACTCGACAAATTTCACAATTGTTGCTGTAAATGAGTTGCTTGGATGGCATTACGTCATAAAACCTATCCATTTCTGACATTAAAGATGATTTTGTCTACAATCATTTCTTTGCAATGTGCATATTACATTAAAACGAAAACAAAATCGCAGTTCAGATTTTGTTGTGGTGTCTATTAGATAATATTTTTCCCCGAAATGACGACAAATATAAAAGCAGGGACATACCCAGTTTAGTTACGCAGATGAAATTATACCCAACAAACTTTATGAGTGAGTAAGGTAGGCATACATTAATCAGATAATTCCAGTTTTTCTACAATTTCTTCCTGAATAGGTAAATGCATTAAGATTTCATTAGGATCTGCAATGACAGATGCTGAAACCTGCAACAGATTTGCAAAATCAACAAGTGAATATTAAAATATAAAGCGCAAACTCACTAACACAATCGCGATCGCACCTTCAATTCGGAAATTTTCATTTCCCGTCTCGTAAATTCCCTCAGCAAATATGGTTTGCCATCCTGTAAAAACAAAACAGAACAGTTCCAATCCAAGTTCATTAAATTGCCAGCTTATTGAGAATCTAATACTGCTTTTGGGACTCCACTAATTTCTAACCTCGTGGTATACGCGGGTGTCATGGATTCGTACCAACACATTGTCAACTCGTAGATAATATCTCATGAGAATGAAAAAACCAGATGGCATCACCCTCTGAAATACATTAAGAAACTGGCACATTTGTTACGATAGGCATTCCAAAGAACAGGGAAATAAAATACAATTTTAATGGAAAGTTCAGCAGATCCGTTGTCTGCCAACTCGTCTTCGAAAAGGTGGATGTCATCGTAAAACAAAATCTTCTCTTTTGCTTTCAGCTTCTCGATATCAATGCGATCTGATGTACTCAATATCTATGCACACAGAATTAAAGAAATCGCAATGTAACAAACAAATCAGGAGTTTTGAATGAATTCAAGCTAAAATATAAAAACTCAAGGATGTTTATACCAAATTCTGAGAATATCTTTCTTCCAAATTGTAAATGTAGCTACAAAATAAACACAGCTGTAGCCTTTTTAATCAAAATAGTAATTTGTTTATAAAGAAAAACACTGAATGTTCAGACAAAAACGAATTAAAGTTACAGTAGCACATTAATTTGAAAATTAACCCTCGGGAACGCCCAAAATAAAAAAAGTCCAATGCTTTTATGAGTGATACGTTTGCAAAATTTACAAATTTAGGTTTCCATATTTTGACATATTCCCCGAGTTTCTTCTCAGATTTTACATATGAAATGTAAATTCCCTAAAGTTTTTCAACCTGAAATCCATGTTTACAATGTTTGTTTATGAACCCACGTCATATTGGTAATTACAGTTCACACCTTTACTTTGTCACTGCCCAATAAAGTGCCTTTGTAGTTTGTTGTAAAAGTCCAATCAAATGGGTTTACAACATCTTTAATGTGTTCTGAATCAGACCTGAACATACAATGTACACAAATATAAATACAGATATAAGCATCCTAATTAACTGAACTGTATGCACCTGGCTTCTCTCCATGCATCTGCCACGGCAACTTTCATAAGATCGTGTTTTGAATCGACCAATTTCAAAGCATCCAAACAATTGAACTCCAAACCAAAACCACTTTCATGCTCCAATCTCAGTGTATTGTTCGGGAAAACCATATCTGGCAGTTGAGGAAGGACAACATCCTTCTTGTACCTGGAAATATAGCACGTAAAATTTAACTTTTTTTCGGTGGATTTTTATTGGAATCGACATCATGGATTGCATGATATTCACCTGCAAACAGAACACAGATCTTCCATATTGGAACAGAGTTTCAAGCATTTCGACTGCAATATATGGCTTTTACGACATTCTATTTTCCAAGCTTTATAAGTAAACGCTTCAGTTTTGACAGGTTGTTTTTCGTAAAGATCCGTCGACATAGTTCAAATAATCGATTTGCTGGATCAACTTCGAGCCGCATTCACTTTTTACCGCTCGCTGTTATGTTCCGCCGCCGCTGGTGGCGCTACTTTCTTTCCAAATCGCCTTTCAATAATGGCGCTTCAGTTAGATAGCTTTAACAGAAGGACAACTCGCCACCGCCGACTAACACCTATCTCTATCTCTATCTCTATGCCTACACCCATTCGCCTACGCGTCAACTCTATACGTACCGACAATGAAAGCATGATGCCGGTTTTATACGAGGGAATTGTGAAAAATTCTAATTATGTACTGTATCTCCAGTGTTTATTAGAAATCGACTGTGTAGGACTGCTAAACATTAAAATATAGCTTTGCGTTGTTTGTTGTCGATCTTCTTGCGCTTGTGTTTCACGTAGAAATCCAACTTTCCACTCTTTTTCAGGGCATGGAATTTCTCGGTTAACTCTTCTCTTCGCTTTTCAGCTAAACAAGGAATTTAAGGAGAAATTACATCAGTTTACTACTAAACGCTTGGCAATTTTTAACCCAGACTAACATTTCTTGGTGTAGTAAATTCCTTTCCCTTGTTTTATCCTTTGCACCTGATCTTCTCGCCATTCTTTGCTCTTTTCCTGGACAACTTCCTTTTTCTTCTCGGCTCGAACTTCGCTTTTCTGTTGCGGTGAAAGTAAATCATAAAATTATGTTAAATTCAAAGAGACAAAACGGAGGGGGGAAAAAAACTTTCCATCTTTTGCATTAGAGCATTTAATTGCTTGGATTTTTTAGGATCCTTTGCTTTCCTTGCAGCTTTTTGCACTTCCTATTTAAATGGACAAATGGCAAATTTACACATTTTCAGAACGTTAAATGCAAATTTTAAAATATACCTTCAGTTCTTTTTGTTTGATGTCATTCAGGAATTTGTAAGAATTCTTGAAAATTGTGTCATTGTACTCGCCGGACAAATCATCAAATCTGGGATCACGAGCTTTCTATTAATCCACGAGATGAAAATTGTTTCAGGAAAAATCAATCACTAGAAATTGAATGCAATTATTTTACTCGATAATTATGGTATTTACTTTGTCTTTTACCGGGATGACTTGTCGGAATCTTGGAACGGCGTGCCGCGATGATAGTTCTCTCGGTCTGCACATATCGCAACTCTTTGTCAGTTTTTTTAAACTTGATTTGTTTAATTTTAACGCAATTTACCTATTCTTGTTTTCCCTGGTGAAAGTTTTGAAGTCTGATTTCCTAGTCTCGTTACGATCAAACAATGTGGAATTTACACTGCAAACAAACAAAAACGAGTCAGAATTACCACTCTTGGAATTACTGATATCAAGAGTGGATTAATTGCCATACATATAACATTTTGTGGCCCAATTAAGCGGTTTCTACTGTATTTACATTATTATTCAATATTTTGCATATGATTAAGTCTTCATCAAAATACAGAAAAATAAAATACTAACTCCATCGTTTAAAACAAACTCCAACTGGTCCGATTAAACGGTACTGTGGTCCAAATAAACGAAGAAGTTGTTGCAATATTCAGGTTTATTACAATTAATTTTTTTGTGATAACACAGCATGCACCGTTGTTCGTGATATTAATTGAAGTAATTGGTATTACACTTTAGTTCCAAGAGTTTCCTTTAATTTCTGCAGTTCTTCAAAGGTCATCTGCGACAATTCTGTAAAAACAAAGCATCGGTAAAAATTAGGGCCTATACATTTGAAATGGATGATATTGGGCCTAGTTTACCTGTTCTGATGTTCGCCTTGATTGCAGTTCACAAAAAAATACACAAAATCAAAACTAATATTACAAAATACGACCAAAACATCGCATATTTATCTTCAATAGTTCAGAGATTTTGTTATAAAATTACCTGTGTTTCATCATCGACAGTATTTGAAACATTTCGCCTCGACATGATGTAAGCGAAGTTTACCGCAGTGGTGCCACCTTGTGTCTGTATCACCGCGCAGACGTCTACCGCCCGCAAGATTTCTTTGCAACTTCCACGCTTCTCTTACGGGTCACGTGATCAACTATTGCACACCAGTCGACGTCGCGCAATAAATGCCACTATCTCCGGTTTCTCTCATAATCAGTACAATTGTCGTTGTAAAATGGGCCAAAATTCTTCGTCCAGTGCTGGATTACCGGTTTCTGATGATGGGAAAAAGAAATTGAAACCATGTTGTGCCTGTCCAGAAACGAAGAAACCCAGAGACGAGTGGTAAAAAAATGAAATGGGCAGATCGAATGTGGTGTACTTGAATATATTTGCATGTACATACGTATGTAGTTTGTTATTTTATACCTTGACTTAAATTTGTAGTATAATACAGAATGGAGAAGAAAACTGCGGGGAACTAATTGAAGCACATAAAGACTG